>NJDC01001934.1:45731-77083 GCA_002245475.1 Calephelis virginiensis | reverse complement strand
TTAACATATAGGCTATTTTTAATCCCGATCGCACACCGGGTTTCTGTGAAAACGCGGGCAAAGCCGCAGGTAGCAGCTAGTATGCAATAAAATGTATCTAATCCTTCTTATTGTGTTAAGTTAAACTTGAGCTCTTTTTATACAAGAAATTGTATGTTTAATGTGATTTTTAAAGATGGTCATTACATTTAAAAACCTTTTTAATCTTATGATCTCAGTCGTAAAAAGCGTTTAAATCTTTCGTGGAACTTTCATCGTCATTTTTTAAGAAAATTATTTATTTCCGTTTAACAAATTACACAGTTATGAGTAGGTACTTCATTATGATTTAAGATTATTATCACTTGTGTTGATGGAGGATCAAATGAAAAATTGATTTTTACTTCTCCCGCTGGAATCTGTGTAAATGTCGGAATAAAAAAGTGTCCTGTGTCATTTTGAAAGATCTAGTCTATTTCTATAGTACATTGCATGAAAAATGTAAGATTACAGTGGAAATTTATTATACGCATAGGTATATAAAAGTTAGGCTTCCCTTGCAAGGTTTTCTTATTCGGTTCAAAAATCCTATTAATATTATAAATGCGAAAGTTTGTAAGTATGGATGTATGGATGTTTGTTACTCTTTCACGCTCGAATGGCTGAACGGATTTGTCTGAAATTTGGAAGACAGATAGATTGTGACCTGGATTAACATATAGGCTATTTTAAATCCCGATCGCACACCGGGTTTCTGTGAAAACGCGGGCGAAACCGCAGGTAGCAGCTAGTTATTAATAAAAATATTGTAAAAATCGTAAAAGAATTTCAGCAACCAATAGGTTGATAGGTCTGTTGCATTTTCTAGCCTCTAATGCTGATAGCTGATGTTGTTATGACATGAAGTGTAGTAAAATATAAGTGCCTAGGACCTCAAACACACATTCAAACTGTAGTGTTTGTAAAGCTGTCCATAAATATGAATTACTTAATTACTCGATTCTCAAGCGATGGAGCAGTCACATTCCGACACTTATTAATTAAATACAATTATTGATTAAGCATATTATTATATAAGCATAGCAGAACGCGTAAATGGAAACTCTCACGGAAAAAAATAATGACTGAATGAAAAAAATACAATGAATAAACATGCAAGGTCACGTTAATTTCGTATGATAGTGAAAGTTTACACTTACGAGTTAGCGTTTACACTTGCAGTGTTTGTTACTTAAGCGTTGTACTCGAACATTTAAAAAGTGTTAGTTGTTTCCTGCTACCTTGTCTCAAAAAAGGTTAAAATATAATATATTTTTACGAAATATCCTTTAGATATTGATTTTATATAGTTCCTAAACATTTTAGAAGTGATTTATTTTTTGGTAAATATGATTAAGTAGAAAGTATAACATGTGTTGTTTGTGTTACAAAATTTTAATATTTGTAGTTCATTTACAACAATTATAATGTCTTCAACTAAATAAAAATATAATATACTTTTAGATTTTTTACGGCTCTAAGTCAAAATGTTTATAATTATTTAGATAATACGTAATTTAATAAATGGGCGTTACTAAAAACTGTATGCTCAATAACGCCCATGACAGGTAATTCAAAAAGGCATTGATTGTATTATTTTAAGCGACTGATAGCACTTAAGTGTTATTTTTCTACATTTATTTTTTGCCAATAAAACAATTTTTCAAAACAGTTTTTTAATTCAACTGTTACATTAAATATTATATTAATTTGAAATTAAGTGGGCGTTAAATGCCTAGGGTACCTTAATTTAAGGTCTAGGTCTTATCATTATTAAATACATTTGTATGCGCGATATTATGTGATTGTCGTGTGTATAATTTTTTGTGGTATTTAAAGATGAAAAAGCATACAGGTTTTTTTCTGACAAGAAATACATAACATTTTTATTTATTTATACGGGATACTCACGATCCCTTTTTATTTTATTTATCGATATTTCGGCCTAGTTGCAAATACATAACGAATATAGATGTTAAAGGTGCAAATGCTAACCTATGTCTGATTGGTGTTAAACTTCTTGCATTGTTGAAATTTTTGGTTGCCCTTATCCTCAAACTAAAACACAAGAGCATCGTACTCATGTTCGCCTATTGCAAGGAATTCGATGAAAAAGTGTAATTCCGAAGTATTGGAAACAATTTAACCAACGCCTAAATTGTTTCCAATACATCGGAAAAGGCTACAAACATTTGACAATAACTGCGATATTAAATGCATTAAAGAGTAAGTTATGAATACGGAGTAGGTACATCATATATTGTTGTCCTTCATTAGTATTATTATGCCTATCATTTCAAAGAAACAACACTCATTCATATTTTTTTTGAAAATAAAACAGACTGTAACAAGGGGTACTGTAATAAGAGTTTGATATAAATAAAAAATTGTACCTAAGTTTTTGTAAACTTTTTATGTTCTTCAACCTATTTATATTTAACCTTTACTTCCTTGTATTTACATTAGATGCTTTTAAAAGGGGATGCGTGTTTTAAACAAATAGATAAGCTAGACACACATTTACGTTGCGAGATAATGCCGTCCGTCCGTTAAATCAGATGAAGCATTTTTTTGAATTGTTTTCGTTACATGTTACATCGAGAAGTTTCGTCATTATAATTTGACTTCGGTTATGAGAGAAATTTTAAAACAAGTTGATAAGTGTAGCACAAGTATATGAAGCTTATGATATAAGATCTGTGTTTAATATGTGTAGAGAAATCTTTGTACATCCATATCACATTGCTTTAACGCGACGAGTGTGAGATTTCGCATAATAAGGTCCGTGTAACGTAGCAATGCAAAAAAATAATGTACAAAATAATATCATTAGTATTTGTCTAGCCGTTCAGTTGTTGGACTTGGCTGCCTGAGGTCCCGGGTTCAATTCCAGGGTCGGGCAACAAAAAAAATTGTTTTTCCAATTTTCTAATAAAAAAAACGTTACTCAGGATTGGATATGTCTGGTTGGCGATAGGCTTGCCACCTATCACATTCTGGGACTTAGTGTATTCGGCTAGTCGTGGATGCCCTGGTATTGCCTCTGCCTACGTCTTAATGGATATGGGCGTGAGGATACTTTTATTTAACAAATAAAAGTATCCTCACGCTTATATCCATAATAATGAAATAAGAAAACCACTACACTGCCATCAATTTCACACATACAGATCACACTTATCTCTTTTAGTTTTGGTCATCTGTTGTCGAATTAACGAGTAATCGTATAGAATGCCTTTTTTTTACATGGGGAAACCCTTTACACGGGTATCCTCTCAGTGGGTAAATTGAGAGGATTATGTTGGACTCCGATTGCTACCAACTAAAACCACATGGTGTCCTGCAGTATGTTACAAAGGGGAGCTGTGGGATCGATTGGCCCATTCTACCACGACTCTCCAAAACATCTGTCTGCATATGCAGATTCTCCACTAAGATGTTACGCTGACTCTAGTGTATGTAGATGCAATACACCAAGCGATGTACTGTAACACCATAGCACATCACTTGCTCTCAGGATTCTGCGAGCAATGGGCAGAGAGTAACCCAGAATCTCCGCCCGCAGAATCTGTTATGGAGGGTGGAGAAGAGCTATTTCTGCCCTTCTTCTCCGTCCAATCCTTCGGCGCCGAATCAGCACAGCAGCGGCGTCCTTCTCTCTTTGTCTTTCTGCTGCTTCTTTTTGAGATATTACTATCTCGCAAAATGAAGCAATAGCACTCCACTTTTCGGGGCTCTGGCACATCTGTTCGACTACAGCCGACAGAAAGCGATAAGTTTGGGCCTATGGCGCTGACTAGCTCCTGCCTCTCTTCAAGCCATGCTGAACATTCCTTCAATGTATGCTGAGCTGTATCGACACTGTGGCCGCAATGATGGCACTTTGTGTCGGGCTCTCGCCTTGCTATTTGACACAAGTACTTACCGAAACACCCATGTCCGGTAAGTACTTGAGTCAGCCGGAAAGTTAGGCTTCCGTGCTCTCTGCATAACCACAGGTCCATGTTTGCCCTTAACGTTTCGACTGTGTAAGTCCCAGCAGCAGACTCCTCCAGTCTGCATATCCATTCTGCTAATGCAGCTCTCCGAACGCGGGATCGTTGTCGTTCAATTGCATCTTGTAGAGGTATTTCTCCGTTGTTGCGCAACTCACAACACCACCTATACACATAGGCATTTGCCTTGGCTTCAAGAATCGTATAAAATGCTTAATTTATACAATAAATATTTATACTTGACATCTTATATATAAAAATGCATCCTCATTTTGCGTGGTCTACGCCTGAACGGATGGACCAATGCATATTTGGTCCACCCATATTCCATCCGTAATTCTTTTTTTGGGTTGGTTATTGTCAGCAAAAGGTTTTTATGAAGAGAAAAACTGGGATACTTCATTTTTCCATATAAATTGTGTTATTCCGCAAATATATTTTTTTTCTTTTCTTCTCTTTTTCTTTCTTTAGCTGTTAAAGTTAAACGATACGAAGTTTACCAGGTCGGCTAGTTAACTAATTAATGTTTTGAAAAAAATTACATGAATTGATTTAAATGTGTGATGAGAGTGTGTTATAAGTATAATCAAAGACATCAATGCATAGTAGTAGAAAAACCGTCACTTCTGAACCGGCCCAAGTCCCACAATATAATAAATTTAGTTTAATAGGTGGAAAACCTATCACCAACCGGACACATATCTAATTCCACGCAATATTGTTTTTATTAGCAAATTGAAAAAGCACATTTTCTTTTTAATGTCCGACCCGGGGATAGATCCCAGGACTTCATGAACTCAAGTCTAACACCAATTTGCTAGGCTAGAGACACGGTACATATACACGAAAAAATACAGCCTATTTCTGTAAAAACTTAATCGCCTCTGTGGTCTAGCGGTCCAAGTGTTGGATTTCACTTCATGATGTCCCGGGTTCGAACCCCGGGTCAGGCAACACAAAGAGATTTCCAATTTTCTAATAAAAAATAAGTTTCTCGTTATTTGATATATGCCCAGTAGGTTGCTACCTACGTTGTGGGACTTAGTGTCTTCGGTTAGTCGTGGGTGCCTTGGTTGTGCCATTGCCTACCCCTTCGGGGTTATGGGCGTGAAGATGCTTACATACTTACTTACTATTTTTGTAATATTGACTAAACTTTACGGTAATTTAAAGATTTTTGTAAATCAGTGAGTTTGAGTTGAGAGAGTCAGTATGGTTTGTATATGTCGCATGAAACAAATTATACGTTACTAGCTGTCACCCGCGACATCGTCCGCGTTTACTTGACAGTTATCGTTATATTATCACCAAATTATTAAAAAATCCCTATGAATTTTAACTTAACTTATATTTACTCAATTTGAGCATACTGCTCAATTGGTTAGAGCATTCGTCGGCTTGAGACGAAAGGTTACAGGTTCAAATCCTGTCTGGGGCGAAATTTTTTCTTTCTTTAAAATTTATAGAAAATTTATCCTAAGCACAGGTCAAGTGCTAAAATAAAAATACGTTAATTTATATTATTCTGATATCAAAGCTATATTACCGCAAAGTTTCATGAAAATCCGTTCAGTAGTTTTTGTGTGAAAGAGTAACAAATATACACACATCCTTACAAACTTTCGCTTTTATAATATTAGTAGGATGCATATTTTGTTATAAATATCATTCGTAGCTGCACTTTTACGTTTTCCTACTCATAACTCCAATTTTTATCCCCACTCTTTCACAGTACATGCTATAAGGCTATGGAACTCCCTTCCCCTTGATATTCGTAATAGTAAATCCATAACCTTATTTAAAAATCGTTTAAAACTGTTTTATACCTCTAGTCCATAATGGTAGCACTTATTGTTAGAATTTAACTGTTACTAGGTATAACATTTATATCAGTTTTTTTTCACCTTTTTTGTTATTGCAATATACATATTAATATTAAGTATTTATGTAGAATAGTTTATAATTTTAATTAAGTTTTTTTTAATCTCTTTAATCTTAAGCTTGTACACTGTCTACCGATCACTTTTTATTTAGTATCGTTTTTCTCTATCTTAGGTTAGCTGTAAGATATCTCTTGTTAGAGATAAGCTCGCCTTTTGTACAATATTTATATTTGTATTTTCTAGCTGTCAATTCTCTATTACGTGTACAATAAAGTGTAAAATAAATAAATATTTTATACATTGTATTAATATGTTACTATCCTTATAATAGCACTAAAATTATTAAAATCAATAAGCTACGCCAAAACTTACACGCAATGAAGCTAAGAAAAATCCCGATCAGTCATCTTTTAAATCGGTCTCTCGGTTTTGTTATTTGTTCCTTCCGGATTAATAATAATTAATAACGTTATTAACCCTCATGGAAAAAGCGGAGTGTTGTAAGTTTGACGTGTCTGTGTGTGTCTACTGTGGCATCATAACTTTTGAACGGATTAACTGAATTCGATGCGGTTTTTTTTGTTTAAAAGTTGGCGTGATCGAGATGGTTCATAGTTATATAACATGTAGATTTTGTTGGGGGTTATCGAACATTTTTAATCATAAGAATTTTTGTTGTAAGGACTTAGTAGGCTGTTTCAGGACAGGTTACCTATCGACACGTCAGTCAGTTCTATGTAAGCAGTCAGGCGGTGATTGACATTTTATGCTAAAATTTTGTTAACCATCATTCCATTGTAATTCAGTGACTGTGGTAAAACTGACACCAAAACCTATGTAACTGTGGTTTAATAAATACTCCACAATAATAAATAGTTCAAAAAGATAACAACAAATTATGCGATTCCCAACTTAATTAAAATAATAATTATACCTGCGCTGTAAATGGCTGCTTTTCAGTGTTACCAATGTATAGAAAAACACAAGTACATAAACTATGTGTTTTAGATTCAGCACTATGCAATACGCAAGTACGTCTAGTCTGTTCCAAAATGTCTCTGAATGCAAAAAATATTGATTAGTCCTGCTAATCAATATTTTTTAATACTTGAAAAAATTCGAAGAATTTTTTTACAAAAGGTTTGACTTTGCAGTAAAAATGACATTTCTTATAAACATATCGTCTGATTTGAGAGAAAAAATATTTACTCAATAATTAGGAAATATTGATAACTGTTGCACTATATTAATATAAAATTAGGCAAAAAGGTAGTTTATAGACACTAAAAATATCTTTAATACTATACTAATTATAAATAAATCAGCTAACTAGTCTGGGCTAAAAGCGGAATGAGGCTCGGCTTGCGTCACAACTTATATCTTCATAAAAATAGGTTTGACACGTCTGAATGACCGCGACGTTCAACCCGCCTCTTACCACAAACCCCGTCTACTGTTTGAATTACAATATTATAGTAATATTTGAATGAAAAACTGCACTTTTAGTTTCGTTCGGCATCAATGTAAAACTTTGGGTTAACGACTGTTTTTGTCTTTTCCTTTGGAACAGATTATAATAGTTCTTACATTAGATAAAGTAAAGTAAAGTATCTTCACGCCCATATCCCCAAAGAGGTAGGCAGAGGTACAACCAAGGCACCCACGACTAGCCGAAGACACTAAGTCCCACAATGTGATAGGTGGCAAGCCTATCGCCAACCGGGCACATTTCCAATCCCGACCAACATTTTTTATTAGAATCTTTTTGTTGGCCGGCCCGGGATTCGAACCCGGGACCTCATGCAGTCAAGTCCAACACCCGGACCGCTAGACCACAGAGGCGACATTACATTAGATAAGCATATTGAAACAAGCTAAAGGCAACTTTTGTACATCGCTTTAGTCTTTACAATAGACCAGACTTTCGCGGCAATGGCTGTTTATTAAACTATTTAGATCTCCCGTTTAGATATCGGGATAAAAAGTAGCCTACCACATTAATCTTTAGCTTCTTATTATTTCTGTTATGATGTGAAAGAAGGATAAATAAATACTTTTGCTTGTGTAAAAACATATTTAGTTTGAATACAAAGAAAATTTTCCATCTATGTTTCCGTGTAAATTTTCAAGAAATTAGTTTTAAATATCAAATATCGCCTCTGTGGTCTAGCGGTCCCAGTGTTGGACTTGACTGCATGAGGTCCCGGGTTCGAATCCCGGGTCGGCCAACAAAAAGAAAATTGGATTTTTCTAATTTTCTAATAAAAAAAATGTTGGTCGGGATTGGAATTGTGCCCGGTTGGCGATAGGCTTGCCACCTATCACATTGTGGGAGTTAGTATCTTCGGCTAGTCGTGGGTGCCTTGGTTGTACCTCTGTCTACCTCTTCGGGGATATGGGCGTGAAGATACTTAATTTAAAATATAAATGCGTAAATCCGGGAAAGTTCGTGTATGCCGTAGTTGTGTATTGGATACAAGTGATAGTGCAAGAGCTCTGGCTGCTTGTGATTCCGTTTGGAGCTGGCGTGGCGGCCACACTGTATATTACTTTCGTTTTCGATGCGGTAATGTTTTTGTGATGCATGATTAATGTTTAATATTACCATAATTCTACAGCACGTATAATTTTCTATGATGTAAGGTTGTCAAGGTCAAATATTTTGGGTACGGTTTCGATATTCATTTTATTTATTAATTTTAAACATAGACCGGCACTTGTTTAGATTTAACGATCGCGTCGTTATTTAGATATTTATGACGTCGGTCTGTTGGGTAACGCTGTTTTCCGGTCTGGAAGGTAAGATAAACTGCGTGATGAATAGCACATCAAGTCAAATATTTATTGTAAGCCATGTCAGACAAATTCTTTTGATTTTTATCGTCGTAGGAGGTCAATTTTCTTAGATCTACAGTTAACTTTTTTTAAATCCAATCGGAAAAAGAGGGGGTGTTATAAGTTTGACGTGTCTGTGGGGTATGTCTGTCTGTGGTATCATAACTTCCAAACGCTTCCTATTTTTTTATTGGGGGTTATTGAAATTTTCAATTTGAAGTTTTTTTATATTTCTGAAGTGAACTTCTTTAGCGACGTTGTGCACTTTTTTTTGGGAATTTGTAAAAACTTCTAAACTCGCATGTGACCTGATCAAAAATTTGTAAGATGGCGCAGGGCGCTTGCGCGAACGTTTGTGTTGTCATGTTTGTGTACGATAGCGCAATACATGAATATTGTATAATACCACATAAATGATAGTACTTTCATATTGACTATTAAAGCAATTCGTGCAAAATTATTCCCTAACCATTCCAAAATATCAAAAATGCACAAAGTTAATATTCAAGTTTTTTACTTCTGCCGGCACTCCCGGAGTGCAACCTGTTGTTTTTTTGCCTATGTGGTCTTGCGGTCCGCCGTCGGACTTGACTTATTGCGGTCCTTGGTTTGATCCTCGGGTCGGGCAAAAAAGAGAAATTGTGTTTTTCCAATTTTCTAATAAAAAAAAACGTTGCTTGGGATTGGATATGTGCCCGGTTGGCGATAGGCTTGCCACCTATCACATTGTGGGACTTAGTGTCTACGGCTAGTCGTGTCTGTGCCTACCTCTTCGGAGATATAGTCACGAAGATACCTTTTTAATTTTATGATTATTATGGTTATTGAACCATTTTTGGTATGAGTTCCTCGACGTAACAACTGTGTGATATAACCGGGTTTACTATTCCTCCCCTTCGAGCTTGCTATTGTCGTATTTTAGTTTCGTCAGTAGGCAATAAAAAATAGGTTTACAGGTTATCCAGCCGGATAACCTTTTTATTTGAAAAACTTAACACCCTATTCAGTTAAGAAACCCACCATTTACATTTTGGAGCCTATAGAATGCTTCTATAAACACTTAGAAATATATCTGATTGTTTATCTTTCAATATTATAAGTATGTAAAGGAAAAGAAATGTTGTATGTTATAGATGAATAACTGAAAACGTGTTAGTATGGCTAAATACATTAAGATATTAATTTTAGAAATAACTAAATGTCGTCAAATTTGATATTATCACTTACACTTTTTTATTTAAAGAAATTAACCATCTTTTAATGAACTCCAAAAAGAAGAGGTTCTCAAATCGACTGCATGTTTTCTTTCATTTTTTTAATATGTGTTACGCGAATACTCGGCCCATTGCAAATCGATTTTATAGATTATTTTTTGAAAGGTAAGTAGGTTCCAATGTGATCATTTATCATAACATTCTCATAATAATTTTATCATTTGGTCCCATTTTTGGAATGCATTATTAAGTATAACTCAAAAAATGTACCTAGGATGTTGACAAAATTTAAGTTAGACCATGACGGACCAAATCGCGATGTGGTACTTAATTGAATAGTTGGTATCGGGTTTTACAGCGCTTAATTATTATTAGAATAAATAACTAAACAACGAATGTTATAGGTTTTATGGATGATGCAATATGGATTTAAAATATCTCCGAGGAAAATAAAATCAAAAAATAGTCTACTCTACGTTTTACTCTACTCTACTTTCGATTGTACATATTCATTCAAAGACATTTTAATTCAAACGTCCGTTTGTATGTCATTAATATTAAAACCTTGAGTGGGTGGTGGAGTGCACCCACAACTTACTTCGATTGGTGTCACCGTCTTTGCTATGTCTACAACCTGCTGTAAACTTACTCATTCAAAAAGGTTAAACAACAACCTCAGATTAGCAATGCACCTTTACCCTTGATGTCACTTTTCCACCTTTGGTTTCCGCTTCATATTTCGTTATGGGGTATTCTTCGTTAAGTTTCCAGATTACGTATCAGAAAAAAAGGTATCTTCATGCCCATGTCATCGAAAAGATTGGCAGTGGTACAACCTGGGCACCCGCGACTATCAAAAGATACAATGTGATAGGTTGTAAGCCTATCGCCAACCAGCCAACCTATATCCAATTCCGAGCAACGATGTTTAATTATTAGAAAATAGAAAAAACACAATTTATTTTTGTTTCCCAAACTGGGAATCGAACCCGATGCATGGACCACTAGACCACAGAGATTAGAATTAAAAAAAATCGTTGCTAAATACATTGACAAATAATTTAAACAAAGTAAATATACGCCAGTTTCTTTTTAACCCCCGACGCATAAAGAGGGGTTTTATAAGTTTGACATGACTGTCTGTCTTTGTGTTTGTCTGTCTGTGGCATCGTAACTACCAAACGTGCATCCGTTTGATTTCAATTTAGTTTTTTTTGTATTAAAGGTAACTTATGTGCGAGTGTTCTTAGACATGTTTGATGAAAATCGGTTGAGCCGTTTAAAATTTTGGAGGGTGTGAAATTGGGGAGATGAATCGAATGTCTGGAAATATACTCGGATATTTTTTACTTTTAAAAGGAAATTAAGTTCTTATGTCGGTTTTTTTTTTTAAATTTAATTTAATTCATATATTAAGTACTTACTTATCTCAGACAAAAAATCCACAATTAAGTTTGACTTCAAACTCTAAACAAAATCGGTCTTACGAAAAAGCAAATCATCAAAATCCATTATCAAGAAACATATTAAGGGGCCATGTATGCTAAAATGCGTCAGCAATGTTCTGTTTTTTTTTTCATACAAAGCAATTATGGATCTTGGCGACAAAAATACACAAGATTAACATTAATATGCTTTACAAGACTAGTGTTTCCAAAACACGATTCATTTCACTTTGCTCGATAGAAAAAAATCAAAAAGTTAACCCTTTTTTGAAAGCAAAACCCAACTGTCTACTTCAGTTATGAAAACATCGACACCAGATTTAACATAAACATAGATAAATACTATACCTAAAAGATAAGTGTTTCAGTTTTTATACTTTTTTTCAAATTACTTTTATAGTGTCAAAAATAGTGATTTGTCGCTTAGGACATTTACTTTAGAGCGCAATATTTCATAGTAATCATGGAACGGGGGAGTGCGCTGATTGGCTCTTCTGGCTGACTAAGTATGGGGCCTTAATGAAATGAGAACATTCTACTTTTTAGAGTCGGATAAATATTAAAACCAACTATCAATATATATAACGAAAGTTTTGATATTCACTACCATCATCTTAATGTTGACATCGCTAAGATTAATGATAAGATTACGTAGTTTAGATCACATTTAAACTTAATTAGAATTGATACTATCGATCAATGTTTTGTTGTCGGAGAAATATATCATGTCTGAGAAAATTGAGGAAGAAATGTCGGACAAGGAAACACTTTCTCAATCACACTTATTGATGATGCAGACCATTTAACGTTCGAATCGTGTGTCCGTTATTAACGAACGTTCATATCTCACGGTGATCCGTTAATGTCACACTGGGGCATAATACTCCGAGTCAGTGCTCTTGAACTGAACATTGTTCTTGCCAATTGTTGTATGGGAATCGACTTGCGAAGTTTGTGAAAGCGTATTTTCCCATTTATACTCTTACAATGTCGAGGTGGTAATGTCGAAAAATCGTGAGTCCCACGACACGTTAATTGTGCTTATTTAAATTATATTGCGTTATCTTAGAATTGGATTACAAAATACTGGCACTTTTATCACTATTTTATTTTACACTATTCTGGTTTTTTTTCTCATGAGATAAAATAACAATCTTGTGCACTATCCCTTTAAATGCAAGTTAAAAAAACACATTTATTTTGTTTAATAAAATAAAGTAAAGTATCTTCACGTCCATATCCCTTTTTAGAGCAGCTAGTAGATAAAAATTCATGGCTAAAGATTCTGCTATAAAATATGAAGCATAATTAATGTCTTAAACATAAAAAGTATCTTCATACCCATATCCCCGAAGAGGTAGGCAGAGACACAACCAGGGCACCCACGACTAGCCGAAGACACTAAGTCCGACAGTGTGATAGGCCTCTCATCAACCAGGCACATGTCCAATCACGGGCAACGACATTTTTACTAAAAAAATGTAAATATACATTTTCTATTTTTTTTGCCTGACCCGGGGATCGAATCCAGGAC
This sequence comes from Calephelis virginiensis, assembly GCA_002245475.1. Classification (NCBI taxonomy): domain Eukaryota; kingdom Metazoa; phylum Arthropoda; class Insecta; order Lepidoptera; family Riodinidae; genus Calephelis; species Calephelis virginiensis. The sequence goes on along the minus strand of NJDC01001934.1, from coordinate 64,159 downwards.
CTCTAGAAATCAAGTCCGCCGCCAGACCGCTAGACCACATAGACGATGATTGGTAACAAATATAGTAAGCGGGACCATTGATATACTGCTTAATTGCGTTACTACTGTTCTGGGTGTCAATTCAGAAATCATGAAAATCGGCCAATCGTTTTTCAATATTTTGAAGCGAAAACTTCTTTAGCGGCGTTGCGCACTTTCCTTGAAAGGGGTAAAAACTTCTAAACTCGCGTCAGGACACGTGACCTGATGCGTAAGACAAAAAATCGTAAGACGGCGCAGGGTGCTTGCGCGAATGTTCGCGTTTTCATGTTTGTGTACGATAGTGCAATAAATGAATATTGTATTCTACCACATAAATAATAGTACTTTCATACTTATAACTAAAGCAATTCGTGCAAAAATATTCCCTAACCATTCCAAAATATTAAAAATGCATGACGTTAATATTCAAGTTTTCACTTCTGCCGGCTCTCCCGGAGTGCAACCCGTCATTTTTTTAATATGTGTGGTAAGAACACATAGTTCTGCTAATGGTGAGAGGCAGTTTTGGCCTATGGTTGGCCTACATTATAGATCTTATTAGATTATTACGTAAACAGTTGGAGTCGGTTTTGCAGATTTACTGTGGTTAATTATCTATATGTCGCAAGGTCGTATGCGTGGCTTGGATATTGTGGTTATAAGTATAGTTGACGTAGCAACTAGCGCAATATAGATTGGCATTCAAAGGCTTCAAGTAAACACCACGTGCAGTAGCAGGTGCGCTTGCACGTGTTGTCTTATCAGCTTGTTTATCGGCTGCTACGGCTATATAAGTCAAAGCGAGCATGCTTCGGGAGGCATTCCTTGTGAACGCCTTGCAGTGCTCGGACCGATGTCTAGTATGGAGGTCGCCACTGGTAATAGGTCTCTCCCTGTCATAGGATGGCAAAGAGATAATTCTAGATCGTAACTGTTAATTCAATTATGATCTAGGGCCCGGGTTGTGGATCATTCGGGCGGTGCATTATTTGGTTGGCACTCACGCGGGAAGAGCGGGGTGGAGCTCTCCCTTCCCCTTCGGGGGTTTAGTGTTTACGTAAGCACGAACACCGTGACGTGTTTACTTTTGTTTTCATAGTGTAACGCTTATTCCTATGTTCACGATGGTTTGTTTGGCACCGGATAGGCATACGCTACTTCTTAGTGCGAGAGTACTAAATGATAAGAGTGTGGACGTCAGATTCGAGTGGATCACGTGTTACGACTTTGTTCTGATATTTCCAAGTTCTTTAGTGGTACAAGTTGTACGCTCCCGGGCTACCAGCCCGGTGGCTCATATATCGGCCAGTAGATAGGATGTGTTTTCGCTTCGACATATATATTATTACGTGATGCCAAAACTTTGGACCACTTTTTACGAAAATTACGCGGACGCAGGACCATAAAATTGCACACTTATAGTTTATGTGCAGGGGAAGTGTAGAACGCTAATATTTTTCAATAATAATGCAAACATTACCCACACTACCATGCATTTGACACACATAAATACGAGTAAATACATTGATAACGATAAAAGATCACAGATGGCGCACCATACAGTTTGGAAACAAAGTAGTTGGACTGGAGAAATGAAGATGGCGTTCTTATCAACAAGATATTAAAATTTATTATGGTCGAATTTCGACCAACGGGCCTCCACTAGTATTAAGTAGATAGATAAAACGAAAATAAATGTAAATGCAGATATGAAAAGCGATTAGATTAAAACGCATTAATGTTATCATGTCCAATGTCACGGCGGATTCCACTTTCTTCATTTCTTTCCTCATTACAGTTTGACGCAATGTAACATAATAATGCAAACAAAATGCGGAACTTGCTATGATGAATATCGACGCGCGGTCGGCCACCGGTTAATTTGCTGTGGATAATTAACAACATGCCGCATTCACTTGTCAGCAAAACCGGTTTATGAACAACTTGCTTTATATGATAATTTGTGTTTTGCAGACTAAAATAACTTAACCCGAAAATAACTAAAATTAGCAACTCGTCCTGACCTCGCATGTGACTTTTGTTGATTTCGAGTAAAAATTGTTTCGTAGATATATTCATCACAGATTTACGATTATATTTTTTTCTCCCCTTTCAGCTCTTGCCCTAACTTCCACTAACATTCTAAAATTAAAATTGTATGTCTCAGTGTGCGTGTGTGGGAAAGATAGATGTGTAGGTATGTGCGTGTAAGCGTGCGTGCGTGTTTATACGTAGGTCATTTAAGATCGCCGGCGGGTGATATCTACGTAGGTCACACACGGGTAAAAGCAAGTACCTAATAACACAAATCACTCGCAATAAACGCCCAAAATTCAAAAATACGTAACTTAAAAAAAACAACATGATATGACCAAAATATTGTGTTTATTGCTTTTCAAAATAATCTCCTTTATATTAACATTTTTCATGCGATCGAACCATTTTTTAAAACAGGAGGACCACAGATCTGAAGGCATGTTTTCTACGTGCTGTTTGAACGCTATCACTGCCTCTTCGGAGTTGGTAAACCGTTAAAGTAAAACCTCTCATCAATTCCTCGATTTTGGGGAAAATACAAAAATCTCAGGGTGCTAGGTCGGGGCTATGCGTAGAATGACGAGATGTACCTACTTTTTCGGAAGCTAAAAATGACTGTTTTGTTGGCCGTGTGTGAAGAAGCATTATTATATTTTTTTATATCAATGACCGGGGGCTAAAAATGGCGACATTTGAGTAACTGCGCTTTTCACAAAAACTAAATACTTTTGTCAAACATTGAGGGCTGATTTCATCGATGTATTGAAAACCAAGTTCAGTGTAAAAATGACTAAGTTCAGTGTAAACAAGTTCAATTATCATTTGTAATCCCGTGTATAAGTTCTTGCAAGTACTTCACGCCCAAGAGAGAAGAGGTAGGCAGAGGCACAACCAGTGCACCCACGACTAGCCGAAGACACTAAGTCCCACAATGTGATAGGTGGCAAGCCTATCGCCAACCAAGCACATTTCCAATCCCGGATAATTTTTTTTTAAATTAGGAAATTGGAAACACCATGTTTTCGTTTTGTTTTTGTTTTTTTAAACTATTTTATGTGCTATATAGATTCTTATAGGATGGGGATAAGAATTTTGTCAATTTTAAAAGAGTACTTTCTTTCGTTCAGAAACGGGATTACACCTACTCGGTATTCAACATGATCGGTGAAATCAACCCTTAATTGAACTCTGTGAAATGATAAATTTAGAAAGATAAATCTTAATTAAACTAATTTCATGCTGTATATTATGATAACAAGAAGTAGAAGTATCTTCACGCCCATATCCCCGAAGAGGTAGGCAGAGGTACAACCAAGGCACTCACGACTAGCCGAAGACACTTAGTCCCACAATGTGATAGGTGGCAAGCCTATCGCCAACTGGGCACATTTCCAATCCCGACCAACAATGTTTTTTTTATTAGAAAATTGGAAAAATCCAATTTTCTTTTGATTGGCCGACCCGGGATTCGAACCCGGGACCTCGTGCAGTCACGTCCAAGACCCGGACCGGATTATTATTATTACATTATTATGATAACATTTTACGTAATATGTATTTGCCTTACATTTTAAATTCTTGAAAACTTAATTTACATTTAAACGGAGAAGCATTAAGGCTGCCTAAGAAATGGAAGCGTAATTAAGTCCTACTACATCAAATTTTGTCTGTAAGTTGTTGTGTACCTTAATTTTAATATTATAATATCTGAAGTGTGATAGTGTCAGAAAGTGTAATTGTTGTGTAAAACAAAGTGTTTCTGTTTATGATTTATTCATTTAATAAAAAAAAATTAAATGTATAAAAGATGTTTCAGAAGAATGGTGGTACTTTTTTATTTCGTTAATTTTTTAGTTTGTTTATCACATCTATTGATGCGCAGTTGTTTGTGCTTTATAAAAAATAAAAACAAATTTCACACTTTTTACCCAAAAAATATTTCACAGAAACAATAAAAAAGAAGCAGAAATATTATCGCATAAGGTTAAATATGATATTGGTTTAACCAAAAAAGGACCTTTATGATAAACTTGTCTTTCTCATTTAAAAAATTAACATAGTAACTTATAATCTTACGTTAAATCAAGTTGAGAATATTCCTTTTTTTATAAAACATAATAAATACAATCGTTAAATTAAAAAATAGTATATTTCGAGAGAATTTATTTGTATACCTTTACTCTGGTTTGCAAACGTGGATAAAGGAAAAAATAGGAAAGACTGAAACTTTTAGGTCAAATGGTAAACTTTTTAACAATCAAAACAGGCATTTTCTAAATTAAATCCCAAAACTAACCAAAAAACTTCTAGGATTAGGAAGATGCGACCTTAGACAATTATGTGGCCTCATAACTAGTCACTATCAAATAAACAAGCATCTCAACAGTGGGTATCACAGTCATTCGGATGTGCGTAGGATGTCTCAATGGAGTTAAAATAACATACCTTATTGTGGAACTGGCTGAATACCGGAAAATACTTGGAAGAAAACCGGAGAAATCCGGACCTCTACTGCACTTAAGAGCGAACTGTTAACGAATTAGACTTATTCGAAATGTAGCTACGGACCACCTCAGTTCAGTTTAAAAGAAATAAATACTCACGAAATCTAGTTATTTGATTAGGAGATATGACGCAATACATATTGACTAATCAAACTTATAACACCCATTATTTTGGGGTTAAAAATGACATTACTCTAATCTATTTTTCCCATCAAATTGTAACGTTTGTAAATTAAATGTAAAATTCCTAGAGGAGGGCGTTGACACGCGCTACACAGTTTAATACTTTTGCGTTTGTCATCGATCTCATTATTGTACTTAAGTTTTTATTCCTAATAAATGTTTTTTTAATAAATGGTTGTGTGTAATTTTTTTATGGCAAAAGGCAGTGAACACATACACGGTTTCCCTGACGGTAAAAGACAAACGTAGCCTTATAAACACCTTGCAAGTGTACCGGCTACCCTCCGAATCGGAACATAACGTTCAGTATCACTTTAGTTATGGCGGCAGGAAAAGGCGGTGGATCCGGGCGAGTTCCTGGCAAGCTCTGTACCACCAGTGATTTTGTTAGTGATGACTATTTTACCTTTGCCCGTCGCTAACGAGCTGCCAGGCTGGCAGATGATCTATTCGGCACAGAGGACCCGGACCAACACGACGAAAAAAGTTGGAAGTTTTCTTCATATATTCGTTCAATAATAATTAATTCAGAATAAAAAATTGCAAGTCTAACATTTTTACCATAACGTATTTTTATTTTAGCACTTGCCCTGTGCTTGGGATAATTTTTCTATAAATTTTAAAGAAAGAAAAAATTTCGCCCCAGACACCCGCGTTAACGGGTTAGAAAGGAATTACAAATTTCGCCACGGGACTTGAATCCTCAGTAGCTCAATTGGTTAGAGCATTCGTCGGCTTGAGACGAAAGGTTACAGGTTCAAATCCTGTCTGGGGCGAAATTTTTTCTTTCTTTAAAATTTATAGAATTTTTTTTACCACAATTTTAGTTTCGTAGGAAACTCGGTTACATATCAAATTTCCGAAACACAACTCATCAACTTCACCATCATGCCTGAGTTATGTAAATAATGTTACGTTTGATGAAGCACTCTTTTTAAGGTCATAAAAAATGTCATCACCTTTCACCCAAGACTTTAACGATAATAAGCCAAATTTATATTTAATGATCTTCGTTTCTCTTCTTTAAATTCTAAATTGAACCATTTAAATCTTTATGTTTAAGGAAATTAATATCTATTTGCGAGAATATCCGGCATCTATAAATTTTAAAGAAAGAAAAAATTTCGCCCAGACAGGATTTGAACTATATCTATAGGACATAACTACCCGCGTTAACGGGTTAGAAAGGAATTAAAAATTTCGCCACGGGACTTGAATCCTCAGTAGCTCAATTGGTTAGAACATTCGTCGGCTTGAGACGAAAGGTTGCAGGATCCTGTCTGGGGCGAAATTTTTTCTTTCTTTAAAATTTATAGAAAATTTATCCCAAGCACAGGGCAAGTGCTAAAATAAAAATATCCGGCATCTTAAAATTGAAATAAAAAGTAAATGGGATTTTTAATTTAAAGAAAAAACTTAAGATTTTATGTCCGATGAAGCCAAATCTCCTACATCGATCGTCGAAATCGATATTTGACACACGGGTATTCAATAACCCATAAAAGGATAGATGCCACTAATTATACTATATAACTTTAGGGTCCCCCTAGATTAAGAAAAAATAAACTTAGCCATGTACTCAAATGTACTCATAAATGTACCCATAGCGTACTCAAATGTCATTTATTCATTTTTTTTGTTAAAAAAAGATACTATATAGATGTATCTTTAAATGTAACAAGATCAACCGTGTTGTAGTTCAGATATTTCAACTTCAAAAAATGTTTAAACGTTCTGCTACTTTTGACTGTTATTTTTAGTCGCCCAGTACTTTATTTTTAATTTCTGTAATGTACAGAATTTACTTTATATTTTATTATATTATTTTGATCCGAGGGTGGTATCAAGAGTCTCTGAAACCGAGTCAAAAGAGTAATGAATGTAGAGGAACCTAGGCATGACTGCAAAGACATTTCGCTCTGTCTGCTAACTTCGTAAGGGACTTGGCCTAAATATTAATAAGCAAGTATTTTTATTTTACACTAATATATAGGTAGATATAGATTGGACATAGACAAGGCTGATTAATAGTACATATTTTGCGAGGAATTTGGAAAAATTTTAAAGCCTTTATAAATAAAGTCACTGGCTAGTACTTTAAACTTGTATTTTGTGTGCTATATTTTAGTAAAACTGCAAAAATCCGAATTCGATTTCAGTGATTAGATGACTTATCTAAATACACAAAATGATCGGTAGTTTTAAGGAATTTTCCTTGGTTTCCTCTATCTATCATATAAAGGCTTTGTGGGAATTGAACCTCGCTAAAAGTGCGGTTTTTTAAATACAAGAGTTTTTTTTATAATCGGTTGACTACATAACCTACTTTTTTAAGTCGATTAAAAACCACAATACACAATAGTGTCATAACTCGTAGTATTTAATATACTTATATCTTATGTTTTAATACTTAGTTAATATTCTATGTATGCGATAATTACCTCACTTAGATACAACTTAATCCATTTTCTGTTTAGTTAAAATAACCGTCTGTTTCCTCTGCCGCCATTGATATAAAAAGCCCGCTGAGCTTAATTGTATATAAATGAAGCAGTGAACATTATTCTGAGGCTCTTCTTAAGTTTATACTTAACTATTTTATCTTTATTACACTTGATGACATTTATAAAGGCATTACCGAAAACTTGTAACTTTTATTAAGCTTAAAGTATGTTTGTTCGGAGAAATGGATTTTATTTCCTTACTAATTAGAAAGATACAATTTTGTGGTAATATAATGTGAACTATAAAAAGTTTACTAAGATAGTACTAATTATTTTATATGGTAATTTTGGGAGTTGAGTATGTCCTGCGATTATGTGATATTAATACGATACTTTACAAATTTATCCGCGATATCTTCAAGCAACCTCACAGCTCGCCTTGCTAGGGAGCTAGCTTGAACATAGACCGACCGGCAAATAAAAAATCAAGAAGAACGCGGTATGAAATTTGGTGAAAACATACAGTGGCATTTTGGGGAGCTTAAGCAGAAAAATTTGACGACAAATTTCTCTCAAACGTTATTTCTTTTTTTAAAATGGCTAATATGTTGCTAGCTGCGAGGTTTTTACAACTTCACCGGGCTATTTTGGGCCGAGCAGAATGCTCAAACGTTGATAAAGAAAATTTCACTTAAAAAATTTACACGCCTGTTTTACTAAACATTGTCTAAGGTTGGATTTTTTTCTCACTCCGCCAAGTCATCTACTTGTAGTACGTTACTAGTTTGTAGTAAAGATACTAAAGTTGATCAACTAACACTTTCAGCTAATATAAACATTACTATGTCTACGTCTTTTTGCAATCAAAGCCGGATCAGCAACATTTCAAATTAATTTAAAAATATAAAACTAGATAAGTAGATAGGATAGAATCAAGTTGGTAAAAGCGAAAAATTACCATTTCAATGTGTTTACTTACTCATATAATGTAATGGGTACATGATAATTGTGTTAGGCGGCTGTTACTTATATTATTAATTTACTTTCGCATGTTTTCGTCATGAGAACCTTTGGCGCCGTATGCCGTAGGAAGAACATTGCGTTTTGTCGTGCAATTAAGTAAAAGTTAAGTGGAGGCGTGCGAACTCTTGAAGGTCATTGCTCCTATGTTTTCTGACATTCATTAGCTTTTTCGTAAGTGGTGTTCAACTTTTAAACGAATTAGAAAAAAGGAATTTATCGCCTCTGTGGTCTAGCGGTCCGGGTGTTGGACTTGACTGCATGAGGTCCCGGGTTCGAATCCCGGGTCGGCCAACAAAAAGAAAATTGGATTTTTCCAATTTTCTAATAAAAAAAAATGTTGGTCGGGATTGCAAATGTGCCCGGTTGGCGATAGGCTTGCCACCTATCACATTGTGGGACTTAGTGTCTTCGGCTAGTCGTGGGTGCCTTGGTTGTACCTCTGCCTAAACCTTCGGGGATATGGGCGTGAAGATACTTTTTAGAAAAAAGAAGGAGGTTTTTTGTTTGACCCCTATTTATTTACGTAGGTTAATCGATTTACCCGTCATTTCTGAATCAATTTTAAAAATATTTTTTTATTTGTAAGCGTGTACTTCCAAGGTGGTCCCGTTACCAATAAATCTGGATCTGGTGACGGATACCCAACGAAATTGAAAAATATACAAATTTTTGATATGGCTTGTTGACTTACTTATTGAATTGATTTGAAATCGTCGGTTTTTTGCAGTTTGAAGTTATAGGAAGTCGCGATATAATATAGGATAGTAAATCTGCTAGTGGATTCCTCTGTGGCACACAAATGTCATCTACAAGGATCTAAGATGTTACAGATGCTTTATTAACCTGAATCTCATGCCTTTTGTGTAAATTTGCTAGCTACACTACCTACGTTATCTCGACATGGATAACCCACTACATGGAATATTCCAGCAACTGAAATTACTGTATCATGTTTCTACCGGTACCTACCAGGTTAAAGTCTACCGAGTGAATGTGGTATTCATAAATAAGTTTAAAAGCCCAAGTATTCTTGTATTTGTGAGTATTGAATTGAAAACGAGACATTAACTGAAGATAATGGTAATTGTGGTAATATGCACTGCCATATCTATACATAAATACGTAAAGCAAAAACTTTAAATCCCTTTTTACGAAAATTGCACTGACGGAGGAGTATGAAATTTGGCACACTTATTGTTTATGTGTAGAGAAGTGCAGAACGCTAATATATTTTTAATGATAATGTTTATAAAGTGCATTAATTCAAAAAATAAAACATTACATACATAATAAAATATTACATCGTAAAAGGCGATCATAGGCTTACCGTCATTAACACCGTGACATCTGACTAGGTGGTAGAGTTTCGCAGCGACTCACCCGGATTGGTACCACCGCCTTACCTATTCCTGCCGCCATAACGTCATGACGTGTTCCGTTTCGGAGGGTAAAGTAGCCGGTAAACTTACTTTTGCTCGAGGCCTAACATCCCGACCTCAGGTTGGCAACGCACCATTACCACCTTTGTTGTATCCAGGCGGCGTGAATTTCTTACTATCAGGAAATACGTCTGCTTGTTTGCCTTCCTATATCATAAAAAAACACACGTACTACCATGCATTTAACACACACAAACATTTATATTGATGATAACGATAAAAGACCACAGGTGGCGCACTATAAATTTGGAATCAAAGTATTTGGTCTTGAAAAATGAAGATGGCGTTCTTATCAATAACATATTAAATTTTTTTCATTAAAATTTATTTTGGTTTCGACCAGTGGGCGACCACTAGTATAATGTAAATCAACAAAACAATTCATCATAGGATGCTAAAATTTCTAAAATATTGATCATGGCTGTGATGTATTAGCTACTGCTAGTTTTGTGAGGTCAGGTTTTATGATACGCTTGTTTCTAGTATTATAAAATACGATATCACAAGTCTTCCGATCGCATCTATTGACTGTCTATGAGAAAAGAGAAAAGTGCAAAGAATTGTATCTCGTGAGAAGCGTTACAGCAGCGTACACTCGTGTAATCCCCCTGTATTTCTCTAATTTCTAAATAATTACAAACTCTTGCTTTAACTCTCAATGATAATAGACCGCCTATTATCATTTAGAACTATGTTATATATTCTATGATACTTAAGACACCGTAGACGAACGTCCCTGGATCTTCTATCTATTCACAAAATATCTTTATGTCGAAAAGCTGTATTTGTTTGACGTGTCAGAATGCTAGAATTCTTTATTTAATTCTTAAAAATAATTCTCTTTGCCTTGAAAAGCCAGACATTTCTTATTTTATTTCTGATCGTTTCTCAGTGGTTTTCGGTATACAATATGTAGCAACTATTGTTTTTAGAAAACTTTAATGAACAGATTTAGTTTTACTATAAGTATAAACTACGAAAATACTAAGGCCTGGCAAACAACGCAATCACTGGATCTCTCCCTTTGACGAAATTAATATACAATGACGAGTGTGAACACTGCGTTTTTCTACTATAAAATTGTATGTTCGTTAGTGAAGCCTAGGTTTGTAGAGATCACCTTAGGATGTAATCTGCAGTACATAAATACATTAGTTCCCAAAAACAACCTACATCGCCACATAACTCACGCTAGAAACAAATATATTACGTTAAGAACTCGTGTTGGAATCAATTATGATATTAATGAATTACCTATTTCTACCAATGAAAGTACGAGACTTTATTAATTCGTCGCTTATCAACTTTTTACATAGTATTTTATTGAATTAGGCGTTACTTTGCGGAAATCCATTATAACAGATGTAAAATAAGCCTTTATTTTGCTAATTCCGTGTAAGCAGTGTAACTGTTGTGGCAAATAATCCTTCAAACGACACAGAATGTGACAAGCCTAACAGACGTTCCCATCACCCACCTCCGCGATCAGAACACGAATATAGGAAGAGCTCGGGAAACAATATAAATTGTCACGCTCTTCGCCAACTTTGTCGACACACTCACCACAGAGAACACCAAATCGCACTCGGCGTACGTTTCGCCTCTACACCGAGGCATCCTCAGGAATTCGACCGTACCGTACAAGCAATGACACACGAGTTGGCGAGGGACGTGACAAGTGGTTTTCGGACTCTATTTGTGATCTGGTCGCGAAGGTGGGAGGTGGGAACTTTAGGTAGGGTTGTCACATCTAAAGAACGTGACAATTTATTTTGTTTTCCGAGCTCTTCTTATATTCGTGTTCTGGTCGCGGATGTGAGTGGTGGGGACGTTAGTTAGGCTTGTCACATTCTATGTCGTTTAGAGGATTATTTGCCACAACAGTTACACTGCTTACCTACGCGGAATTAGCAAAATAAAGGCTTATTTTACATCTTTGTTACATAGTGACCAATTTTGGTCATTATTCATGGAATTCCATGGAAATTTTGGAAAACAATCCTCAAAAAGGTAAATTTAATTTAAAGGATAAGAGTTTTTATTAAACACAGTACAGAGATTTTTACAGAGTTTTTAATCGGCCGGATATGCTATAAAAAATCCGATATCAATGAAAAGAAAAGAGTAGATTATTTATCGTTTTCTAATAGATTTTTATGTTTAGTTGTGTGCATCTACCAGACGTCGTATCTGTACTTGGACACCGACTATTTCATTAGGTACCACATCGCGATTTCATAATTATTTTCTCCATAGATTGAAATCGAAATTGTCATACATAAATTTATCAATACCCTACCATTAGTTTTAGAGTTATACGTAATAGAACGGCTGTAAATGTGAAGATGACCAGGTTCCAGATTTTAATAAAGCAACCTTCGCTAAAAAAATGTACCTCATCATAAACATGTTTATTACCAACAATGTTGGTCCCTCTGCCTTGACGTCAAGATGGAGGGACCATTCTAATAAGGTGTTTCCGTAATTATTTTATCTACTTGAAATTTTTCTACCTAAATTATCAACGTGTCATAAACATAAATAGTTTTAAAAATATCAACTAAAATAGGTGGTATCTGTATCTTCATGATTCTAAAAATGCTTCTTCGGGTCACAGTTTATTTCTTATGCAAATTTTGAATGATTAACTTTGTCTACCTTACTTCTACTTTTACATTATCTTTTCTTATTCATTTAAACTTGGCTTTTGAGTTAAAAAGTGCTAAAATAATAATTATTTATAGTTAAAAATTAGCGTAAAATTTTTGACCTTATTTTGATGGACTCTGATTAATATTTTAATTGATCGAAAACGGCAGTTAGGCTAGTTTATCAACTGTAAGGAGATTATGTGAGTACAAAAAAAGTAAACCTATTAAAAATCTGGACATCGCATCTACTCGCCCTGTGTATAGGTCTAATAAGTCATTACTATTACTACAACACCACTCGTAGAAGAGTGCCGTGCTGCATTTGGAATTCACCATCACTCCTTTTGACCGTCTCGTTGTTCGACTGGCTAGCGTATACGCCTAACTACACCGATCAACCGCGAGGCTCGGGTTCGATTCCCGTCGATGGCAGGCATTTGTGTGATGAACATTTAGGTGTCTGCATTTCCGGGCCTGGGTGGAATTTATTCTGGTATCTATTTAAGTATTTCTATGTACATTAATATCGTTGACTAACACCCATAACGCAAGCATATAATTTGCTTACTTTGGAATTAGATTCGATTTGTGTAACTTGTCCGGGGATATTTATTTATTTATTTTGTTTATTCCTGCCACCATAACAACAGTTTCACTTTCCGGTCCGGAGGGTAAGGTCACCTTTTGACTTGCACAATTTGCGAAAAGCGACCCAAAACGTTACTTGTAAGTGTTTGGTAGACTGGTGCCGATGTCATTCATTATAGTTTTCTCAAATCAGACCAGAAACTTATATCAGCGATTGCAAACCTAATGGTAAAACTAACTGCTAAACAAACTATATGGGTCAATTGTTATTAGCCACTGCTGTTTCACAATAACGCTAGACCCCCTGAAAAGCTTTAATTGTAATGTCTAAAATATCTAAAATTTAATAAATATTAGACTTTTTTGTTCCTCCCATACGAAACGCCCATTTGTTGTTTAAGGATCTAATAGCACTGCTTATAGCTTATGCTTCTAAAATTTTTCGAGATATACAAATTGTCTATAATATGAGTTTAGGCTTCAATGTTTTAGAATATAAATGCTCGTTTAACATGGTTTTCTTTATTTCTAATAACGAAATTTTTTTTCAGGTAATATCCATTCTGCTAGCGGCTGTGATAGAAAACTACAGATGTGAGACTAATAATCCATATACGAAGAACGGAAATATAGCAACTCATTTTGGGGAATTGCTGAAACCACCACCGCCACCACCTTTACCAATCGTTCCTGTGCCATTTCATGGAGGAACAGGAATTTCACAACGACAAAATTTAGGACCACCAGCTTATCAATATGAGTCCCCGCCGCCGCAAATATCTTCTCCAAATCTTCCGATTTCATCCTTAAACGACTTTAAATTCCCGGCACCATTTTACAAACAGTACAATTTCAATTTCGTTCCGCAGCCGCAACCATTCACAACAACACCGTCTCCAACTTTGTTTCAAAAAGTTTCTAATTGGTTGTTTCCTTCACAGGAAATCACAGAAGACTTAAAACCAGCACTAACTAGCTATAATTACAATTTGGCATCCCTTAAAAAAGATTGCAATCCTTGTAATTTTGCACCGTGGATACCAGTAATAAGATACGACTTAGCTGCAAAAAATACTCGACAGATTATTTCTCCAACTTATGGGCCACCAAGCCCAACAGCTTCACCTAATATTTTTAGCTCCGTTTCAAATACGCCACAATTATTTAATCAATATGAATACAATAAGGCGCAGAAGCCCAATGGTATCCCGCATGCTAACTATGGTTTACCTACACATTCCTATGTAGCATCAACTTATGGTCCTCCTAGTCCTACTCATACTGTAGACATTGACCAGCCAAACCCATTAACTTCTCCATATTCTATTTCAAGTAGCCAAATTTCCAACTCTCAATATGAAAGTTTTAGCACTACTGTTCCACCGTTACCACTGAATAAGTCACCATCTGTGCCTTATGATCTATCTAGTCAAGTATATAAATCACCTTCGTCTACATATGGAGTCCCATCTTCAGTGTACCAAACAAACTTTTACACGTCTACTTACCCGCCGGTTTTATCAAGTGCTAGACCAGATACGATTAATAAACTGTTACCGAACGATAATAACGTTGAAAGTTTTACAAATATTATACCATCGGACGAATTGCAGCTTCCTAAAGTAACAAACCCATCTGGTTTTAGAAATTCGTACGGAGAACCCATTATTAATACAAACTTATTAAATATACCTTACTCAATTACAGCCGCTGGCGCAGAGTCTGCAAAGATTAAAACAAAAGTTTTGCCAAACGGCGAGTCAATACCAAATAGAGAAAATATAACTTTGGCATTGGCGAATCCTGCTCCATTTTCATTAAATAGAGGGCGTAATATACATACACTTCAACCCGTTGCTTTACCAAATTTAAGCGTTTCTCCACTTCCCCCAATTTTTAATGCTAGACCATTTAGACCTACACATGTTAATATTTCACCATATTTTACGCAAGGAATAAATAAAAAACCATTTGAATCCAATAATGTTAACATAGCATCAAGCATACCTTTAGCTGAATATACGCATTCTATAGAGTATCCAACGACTTTTATACAATCTTCACTAATTGATATAGACACTTTAAAAAACTCTAACCAAAGTAAAGGTTACCGAGATATATCGAACTCCTACGTAATCGACGAAATACGCGATATTTCACCAGAAGCATCTAATCAACATATATCAGCTGCAAAATCAAATCAAGAATCTAGTTTTGAAAGTACTGGCCCTGATCTAAGTAACGAGCTGTATGATGCAAACCTTAGGCAAAATTTTATATCAAATACTCCATCACCGTCAAATCATAAGCCAATGTTTGCAGATTTACGAGGTTTCAAAGATGAAGATATAGATAAATATCGTAGTGAAAGCAATTTACAGAATATTGATTCTCCACTATTATACTTGAAACCAAGTGCACCTCATAAAAACTACCGAAAATTCACTCCAACTACACCAAGTAGAGATAGCGAATATGATATTTACGAAGATATTCCTACAACAGAAAATTCAATTCAATCTACACCTTCAAATATATGGGATGGAAGTCGAATCTATATAGATGAGGACTCAGCCCAACTTACAGCTCAACACAGTAACAATCAAGCCAAAATTGTTCAAATTATTGTTCCATATACAATTAATCACGACGACAGCAATGATATAAATGAATATGAATATTCCCAACAAGAATCTTTAGGAAGAAAGGTGCAATCAAACACTGAGCATAATTTAGCATCTATAACTACAGATGGCTATAATACCATTAGAACAACAACAGAGAACCCTATATCGTCGATAACAGATATTTATGATTCAAAATTAGATACTCCAGCTATACTAAACGATTTATACGATGTAAAGGAACCACCATTCGATATAATAAAATTACAACATACAATTGATGACTGGACTGAGCAAGAATACTCCAAGCAATATAAAACTCCATATAAAGAACGAACCCATAAAAAGTATGCTAAGCAGATACCTGATGAATATTTTACTACCATTAATCCCGTTACTAACTATGCGACGAATACCGTTAATTACAACGATGACATATATGACCATGAATTTTCTAGTAGTATACAGCATTCCGTTATTGAAAATAAAACTAAACCACAGATAAAAGTTGGCAAAGGTTTCAATATTATTGGAAAAACTAAGACACGATTTACCAGTAGTAAAAATAAAGAAATGGATGATAGAGATGACGATAGGTTACAAATTTACACAGCTGCTTCAACTTTTCGGAGTACGACAAGTACACCAGCTCCGTGGGGTCAAATACAAACCTCTATATCACCCTTAACAAATGAAAAAGTTTATGTTGTTACTTCGAAACCTTGGCCAGAAAAACAGACAAAAACAAAAGAATATGATTACGTATTACAAAGATTTGAATCGAAGAAACAAGTTCAAAATGATGAGATATCTGATGAAGATGATTTTCAAAACAAATCACCAAAGATATTAAATCCTACGATGTTTGGATTTGATGGAAGGATACAGTCAAAAAATGAAAAAGCACCTTACGCTGTCTCAACAGGGTGGCATCGAAGAAGTAAGATAAATAAATCTAAAATTTTACTTTTCCGTGAGTCATAGGTATCCGTTCAATGCAAAAGGCGTAAAATTATGCAGCATGATAATGCTTTGAAGGCTTATGTTTTAAGAGGAAATACTTAATTTGACATTCATATATGCCTAATAGATAACTATTACTTTACTAGCGTGAGTGTGCCGCTGGTATTAAATACACGCCTGAGATCTTTAGTTTGAAGCTCAGTAGGGTTACTCTTGAATCTCTATTTCAAGTAAATTTCAAATGGAATTGTAGATTTAGAATTTTAGATCTCTTAGAATTCGTTCAATTGTTAGTATTCCGCTAGTGGTGTGTACTAGCGGAATACTAACATTTAAACAATTGAACGAATTCAAACTTCGAAAACAATTCAACGCATCCGATAAAATATTTTTTGTTTATTATTAAATTAATGTTAATAATGCGCGAGTATTATCCAATTCCGATTTACAATTTTGCATAAAATCGAGAATAAAGAGTAACCCCACTTTCAAGCTCAACTATAAATTGTAATTTAATTTTGAGTCACAATGTAAGGTAAATATAAAATTTGAAGCTACTGAACCAATTATTATAGCATTTTGTTACTTATTGTTAAAAAAAATTAGTATTTGAAAGATTAGATTTTATTCTGTATTACAACCGATTCTCCATCAAGAATTAAATAGTTTTTAACCTCATACCTATTACATACATTATCATTACCTATTAGACCCATAGTAATAGCTTATAGTCGAAACACCAATGTGTCAGCTTATTTATACCACCTGTCTACTTTTTTCATAACTCATTGTTATGACGTTTATGACAATAAAATTATTTTAATTATAATTCCCACAGCAACACCCGCGTATCAAAGTTATTTAGTTCTCACAAGGAAAGTAGTCTACGCTGCTCCCCAACCTCCAATCTATATCTCTTACACATGATGTGTACCAGAAAATCGCGAAGAAAGATAATCGCGTTGTGAAATAACTAAAAAACAAACACCCTTGTACCTGTATAGTATTAGTATGTATTTTTATATTTCAATATAATTTATTAATGTTAATGTCTTTTAACATTTCAGTAAATAACTTGGAGAACGCAGTTTCAAGTGAAAATATTAGGTCTCAAGAAGATTCTCTAACGGATGATAGCTTGAATAGTGAAAAGGTTTGGTACAAAATTTCTAAAAATAATTAAACTAAAACTTTCATGATTTAGAGAATTCAACAGGAAACTTAGTAACAACAGCATGTTTTGATAAAAAGGGTATAAACCATTACAAATATTTTGAAGAAACATTTGTACTGTTATATGTATTGCTTTATTTTTCACGACCAGTTTTGATCATCAGGGACAAAACTAAAATTACTAGGACCAATTTAAGTTTTAGCACCGATGCTGTTGTAAAACTGAAACATATTTTATAATATATATAATGCACATTTGCCGCCTCTTATATATATAAGAGGCGGCAAATGTGCAAGTGGGTTACCTAATGGAAAGTGATCATCGCCGCCCATGGACATCCGCAACACCAGGAGTAGGAACGCTTTTTTCTTGGAGGTTCCTAAGTCGTATTCGTGAGCTATATGTAAGCTAGTTAAACTACAAAAATCATCGCCAATGAAAATATCAAATACTTACATAAATAAATTTAATAACAAAATATATAAAATTATCTTCATAATATTTCTTCTCTTTGTCTTACAGACTACAACGGAGATCGAACCAGAAAAGTGACTGAGTTATAAATTATGAGACCATGAAAATGCCAAAAACGGTGTATTGCTGTTGAAACATGCGACTGATTTAGTCTGTAAAAATTACGCTACATGAACAATTCTGTTAAATTAAAGAGAACACAAATTTCTATTTCACAGATACGTAAATTGTCTTTTTCAATTTCATGATATTTGTATTAAATATTTGATATAATATTATTTATATTATAATAATCATGATATA
>NJDC01001934.1:22858-44914 GCA_002245475.1 Calephelis virginiensis | reverse complement strand
CAACACCAGGAGTAGGTACGCTTTTTCTTGGAGGTTCCTAAGTCGTATTCGTGAGCTATATGTAAGCTAGTTAAACTACAAAAATCATCGCCAATGAAAATATCAAATACTTACATAAATAAATTTAATAAGAAAATATATAAAATTATCTTCATAACATTTCTTCTCTTTGTCTTACAGACTACAACGGAGATCGAACCAGAAAAGTGACTGTGAATTATAAATTATGAGACCATGAGAATGCCAAAAACGGTGTATTGCTGTTGAAACATGCGACTGATTTAGTCTGTAAAAATTACGCTACATGAACAATTCTGTTCAAATTAAAGAGAACACAAATTTCTATTTCACAGATACGTAAATTGTTCTTTTCAATTTTATGATATTTGTATTACATATTTGATTTAATATAATTTATATTATAATAATCATGATATAAACCAAAGTAAGGACTCATTAACTATGTAAAACTAATGAAACATTTTTACTGATAAAATGGCTGTTAGCTATTACGTAAAACAATGTACTTAATTATAAGATTAATGTGACTAGTATTAAGTTAATTGATATAAGACATTTTGTAAATATATGTAATTGTAAATATCCTAATTATGTTTCATAATTTGTTTAGTAAATTTGTCAATAATAATTAAAATAAGCCATTTAATAAATACACGTGTAGCATTTATATAATTGAAAATGTACAGATTGTTAAGAATTAAAAATTATAATATTACAAACTAGGCATTTCTTTTAATTTATTGCAAGTTTGCAAGTTTGGTACTGTACAATTTGGCAAAGCCAACACTAGAGTCTATTTTCAAATAAAATGTGCAATGTTCTCTGGTTTCCGGATCAGTAGGGTTACTCTTGAATCTCGATATATGCAATATTGGAAATTGGAATCGGATCTGTCACTTTTGGTAGTCTTGAACACAATACTAGCGAATAATTAAAGTTTAATTAATAATAAACAATAGATGATTTTATCAGATTCATTGAATTTTGTTGTAACTAAATGTTAATCATCCGCTATTACTGTGTTCCAGATTACCTAAAATGACAAATCCGATTCAAATTTCTAATTTGCAGGAAATCGATATTCAAGAGTAACCCTACAGGTTTCATCACAATCGAAAATATTCTGACAAACTTTTTTACATACTTTCTTCATCAACATTCTGGCTAATCGCTACAAGTTACGGTCCGTTTTCTTGATACTCGGTCGTCTGTAATTGTTCACTCTTACAATAGATAATTTTACTACACATCCAGCGAATTTAGGAAATATTCTACCTCGCATATTTTATCTGAAAATTAGACCTTAATAATATAATAAATAACGATACATCCCTGGTCAAGTCACACAAGTTGATTCTAATTCTAAAATAAGCGAATTATATGCTTGTATTACATAGACATTCTAAAATATAACATATACCTGAATAAATTTAATAAACACCCAGACTCGGAAATGCAGATATTTTAATGTTCATCACAGCAATGCCTGTCCCCGTCGGGATTCAAATCCGAGTCTCGCATCTGGTCGATAGAGTTAGGGGTGTACGCTAGCCACTCGTTAACATTCATTTCTTATTTCTTAAAAGCCAGTACATTACATACATTACAGACAGCCAATTAAGTGTCTCTTCATTACTTTATCAACATGCTCGTAGGTCTCTTTGTACTACAGAAAAAGATAAGTTGTATTTTTTATATGCTAAGTTTAGAACATTTAAAGTTTTCGCAGATTGAGTGATGTTAGTATTTTTCATTTATTCTATTCTGTTCACAAGACAACACTGAGACAGAATTACAATTTTTGGCTATTACCTTAATCGAATAGCAGTTTTTAGGTTTTTAGCAATGATGGCAGATGACCTTATTTAGTAACAAACGCAATTTATTTTATTTCACACATAGCAATTTAATAATTTTATTGAATTTCACTTGATAACTAAATATAGGTATATATATATCGTATACTATACACCATGCTATATACATCATACACCTGTCTTCGAGTGTCCATTTAATATTTTACATTACTTTCCAGAAAGTTTACAAGTTACATAATGTCTTTTTTTTTTGCAAAATACCTATATTCAATATTTGTAAATGTTAAAATAGCTCTAAGGATTTAATGAAATGACCTTCAGTAACTACTTGTTATATTTTGATAAGTGGATCTGTATTTTCATCCCTGTATAGAAATTTATCTCGGTACAAACATTGAATTTAAATTTCGATCGTTCGAACGCAATGTAATAGTAGAAATATTTAATTGAATATTATGCCAAAAATTAAGCCTATTATGAATAGTATCTATAAGAATAGTTTTGTTTTATTCTCTTTTTTAGAAATTAAGTAATTTAACCCTCAATGAAGATTAAGCATGGTGATTATGTGAGTGTGACAAAAGTTTTCATAATTCTCTTATTGTTGTAATGAGTTGTTGAAAACTTGTCTCGATGCTTCCATTAAAATTAATATCACTATGTCTGTATATACACAAAATAATCTATTAATATTATTTTTAAAGATAATATACAATTATATCAATAAAGCCTACTCTGATATTTGATTCGAATTTTTGTTCTTTATTCTGAAGTATAAAAATTCAGCACTCCACATTATGAGCGTCAAGAGCGTGACAAAATTAAGCACCGTAATAGGAACATTGTAGGAACCAGAGTAATCGCGTAAACGACCTGAAACAAACACAGAAGTCACAAATACGGTGTAAGATAGCAACAGCTGCACAGCTATAATGATAATTTACTTTACCATTACAAATCGTAACTGATACGTAAATTATTATTATTATTTTAGTGTGTTTAGAAAATAAATATTGTAGCAGAAAAATTAGATATCTTTTCACTCTAACCTAATTTTATTGTGTTTAGAAAAAGTGGTAATATAATATCAGTTAAATAGTATTTTACTTTTCTCATTTATTCACAAGTAAAATAAAAAAATGAAAAAAGTCAGGTCTAGTGTCGTTAACTGGTGTTCTTGGCTTATTCATTAATATCGAGATTCAATTAATAAAGTAAACTTAAAAAAAAATAGGCCTTTTCGCATATTGTACTTTATTGCCATTGCTTATAGAAGTGTTTTCTTTAATGATGCATTAATATTACATCTACCTACTATAGTTTAAAATATTCGTCATTTAGCTCGATGCGCCTCTGGGAATAGAAATGCATCGCCAGCTTGATTCTAAGGTCCACTTTTAAATATTCATGAGGACAATTCGGCATATTTGGGAATAATATAAAAAATATACCAAATTTTGTGCCTTTATCGCCACTCATTCACTTTATGCATCGTTTATCGTTATTAAATTCTATAATTATTAATTAATCTTCAGCGAACGACTGATTTTTGCCATTAAATACTAGGTCTAAAAGGTTTGGACTAAATTAAAAAAAACAAATTAAAGCACTAAGATCCAAATAATAGTTTTACCGATCATACTTTTAGAATTACAGAGAATTTATTTAATTACTTTGGCTATCAGTTTCAGCAACAATTTTAAGGAAATGTCTAGTTTACCACTAGCGGCTGTTTAGAAACATCTTTAGCGCAGTAAAACTGCAAAAAACAGGTCATGACTCTGAGGTGGTTTTATATAATTTTAGACAGACCTGTCTTGTGCTTCTTGAGTTATACTTCTTCACTCCCATATCCCTAAAGAGGTAGGAAGACGCACACGCAGGCCCACTAGCCGAAAACCTATCGCCAACCGGTCGTATATCCAATTCCGGGCAACGTTTTAAATGATAATGCATAAGTTGTCATGTAGGACGATGACAAATGTACGACGTTAGTAATAACATTGTCGGTTTTCACGCATTTATTAGGAAACCACATGGTTTTTATTACTATTTTGCTTTTAGTATCGCTTTTACAATATTTTCTAACTTTTAGCTTTACATACTACAACTGGCAATATAATATTTCCTTTTATTTGACAGACAATGGTAACAGATTATTTTTTTCATCTTCGTAATATTTGTGACATACTTGACATGGCGTATCTCTTTCTAAGCTTCTTATTCTATGTATATATTTCTTAAAGTATGTTCTATATGTTTCTATATTTTCTTTTACATAATAACTGTTCATGTCAGATTAGACACTTCGACATTTTAATTAGTTTTTCACTAATATCAGAGTATATTATTAGTACTTAGTGATATTTTGAAGTGAAACTTCTTTAGTAAAGTAAATAGTAAATGAGCAAAGTTTCTTTAAACTTTGCGACAGTTAATAAAGACATTTCCTGTAATGTCCTTGTCTTATTTAAGCTCTACTTTTTTAAAGTAAATAATACACACTGTACAAAAGTTTTAATTAAAAATAATAGTATTTTTCTATATATAATTAACTTACTGAATAAAACTTGTTGTTGTAACCTTGTTTATTATTTTCTTGTTCTGATATGATTATAATATATTTATAACTTCTACTAACTATTGTCTTTTCTGTGCTTTTATCTGAACATGTTTATTAATACCTCTAGTATCAATTATCAATTTGACATAAGTACTTGTTTTCATTTCTGCATGCTATTTGTTTGTAACAATTTTGATTAATTTTAATAAGCATGTATTCTTATATTTACTGTTACTTCGCATACACACAAAAAAAATTCGAGTAAAGTATTAACAAAATATGTGTTTTGTTATTCATTTCCCAAATATTTTCAATTATAAAAACAGTATTTAAAAAAAAGTAATATTCACGAAAATCTAAGTTTGCGATTATGTTTTAATTATACTGTATTCCGTGATTCCGTACATTATTTATTAAACAAGTTATCAAACTTTAAATGTTTGACATAAATAATTAAAAGTCACTCAGATACCACTCAGCCATCCAAAATACCATTTAATTATTTTATTGCGCATATAATTTAAATACAGTAAAACTTCAAACAACTGACTTCGATTCCAATCACTCATTTATCCAATTTTTAATTTATACAAGAAATAAGTTTTTTTTTCGGGTTCCTCTGGAATTCCATTATCAGACCCAGACTTGGTTGCAAATGCAATGTTCATTATCATCTTCAAGTCCATTCTTTCTAATAAAAACTATCCAGAAATGACAGAAAAACCAGATATATAATAATATTATACATAGGGAAGTATAGAAGTCGAAAAATAATAAATAAAGGCTCCTTTTTTAGATAGTGGTTAAAATCTTCTCCATTTGGCTAATTGAAGCTATGTACTGCACTCAAATAATGAAACTAATAAATTTAAGAACCAGTATGATAGATATAGTTATGAAACTCACCAAGCAGAGATCCAATGGTGATTATTATGATGCCATTGAAAAACATTTGTATTCCTGAAGCAAACGGTAGTCTCTCGATCGGCACATAGCTTGGAATTATAATATTGATATAGACAGTTCTAACGCCTTTTGTAACACCCATTGCCAATGCCACAACCAACATCCCCGTGAATGAAGTTGTGAAAAGCATAACTGAAATGATAAACATAATTCATGTTTGCAACGCACCATTATCACCTTGGTGTCTACAAGCCGTATCTATTTCTCTCACGAAACGTTGCATAAAAAGGAATCTCTACTTCTCTTGGTCATCAAATCACGCGTGAACGTATACAACAATTAGGTATTTCGCTGATTATTTTTTGTTGCGTTAATTATTGTCAATATAAGCAAGTTAATACAGAACGATGTCTGTCCGTCCAGCTAGATTATAATAAAAATAAGCCACAAAAAAGATTTTCTGTACTAAAATGTACATTGACAATATTTTATCTACACTTTTAAGACGTTACGAGTAAAAGCAGAAATTTTAATTGACCCAATTTTAACAAAAATAAAAATTGTTAAGTACGTGGTCAGAGATTAGGTTAATCTCACTTAGCAAATAATGTTCCAACGGTTATCTATCGATTTAATGTTTCGAACTACTAATGGCGGTTCATGTTTCCGTTAAAATTAAATGTTGGTTAATCTCTTAATGGAATATTTTATGGTAACTGTGCGAGGTGGTCTTATGTACTACTGATACTGGAACTGTTTTTAAGTTTATTGCATTCAGGTCATTTTCTTTGCTTTATTACTTTTTTGGTATAAAAAAGTATCTTCACGCCCATATCCCCGAAGAGGTAGGCAGAGGTACAACCAAGGCACCCACGACTAGCCAAAGACACTAAGTCCCACAATGTGATAGGTGGCAAGCCTATCGCCAACTAGGCACATTTCCAATCCCGATTAACATTTTTTAAATTAGAAAATTGGAAAAATCCAATTTTCTTTTTGTTGGCCGACCCGGGATTCGAACCCAGGATCTCATGCAGTCAAATCCAACACCCGGACCGCTAGACCACAGAGGCGACTATGGTATAGAGTATGGTATAGAGTAACATAACGAAATCTTCACTATGGTCGAAAATCTATTAATTTAGATAGCTGGATTATTTACTAACTACAGTCAGTCAGACTAGGTTTTCATGATGGTCCGACCGACAATCTACTTCTCTGTTTAGTAGCCCGCAAGAGAAGAGCACAAGTTAGTGATAAAGTGCTGTGCAGCAACATGCTCGGGTATGGTATAACATGGTTTCTGTAGGCCACATTTGTCCCTTTGTGCTTTGACCTCTCACATTAAAAAATACTGAAAACCAGGTGGACAAAAACTATCCTAAATTAATACCCCAATTCAGGAGAGTATTTGTCTATCTATCCCGATCTTACGTCCAAAATGACAGTGTTTATTATTGTTGCGTTATTTATTTAAAAGTTTTTTTTAAAGCTGATGTGATCGATATAGTTCTTAGCTAAAGTTTATAGAGATCTGTCCAGGCGTTCAAGGTCATCAGCGCATTTGTAAACACCGGAAGGATATTAGATGGACTATGGGTATTTACTTCACTTTTGAACATTTATGACACCTAGCAGTTAAGTCAACACTAACGAATGCTTGTACAACAGAGATGTCTCATAAAGTAGCTTGAAGATAGAAGACATAACCTAACATAGACATATCTTGTCTTAACTAGATTTGTCTATAATTTCTGATTTAGGGAAATTGGTAACAAGGACCTGATAAAACAACTGGGAGGTGGCTGATGCATCATAGTTTGAAAAATACGGTACTATGTTTCGCAATATTTGCAGTTTAACCAAAGGACGTCAAAAGAGATGTATTTTAAGTTGGATGTGTGTGAATGTGGGTGAATAGTGAATGTGTCAGAGGTTCATTGAAAACTTTAAGTATTTGCACTATTTTTGTATGCTAAACCGACACGTGAGCTTCTTAGCTCACTAAAGCCAGTTGGACATTAGATGATAAGGCCATGGACACCTGGACGAACATGTTGCTGACTCTTACATAAATAGCCTTTTTTAATATTATCTCGTCACAGTTATTAGGAAAACCTAATCCAGGAAGGGACTTAGTAGGTAAGGTGTGGTACCAATCCGAGTGAGTCGCTGCGAAACTCTAGTACTTATATTGATAGGTATTAAATTGGTATTAATGTAATATAGTAGTAATATGTTGCTTTTTCGTGAGCAGTGGTGACCTAGCACGGTTAGGCTAACAGGTTTTTTGACCAAAAAAACTCAAGTTATGTCACATGTTTGTTATTTCTTAAACTATAAACATTTATCAATCTATAATTATCTAACTGTGTTAATCGCTATTCCGGCTTTTCTATAATACACGTAATCTTAATAAAACTACTAGTACATTGGAGATCTAAAAAAAATATTGAGGATAAATATGTTTTCTATTTCCTCTTACATTTTTGTATGTTTTTCTATTTAACCAATTTTGATAATACTTTCGCAAATTGAAAAATAAAGATTTAACTTGAAATCAAACTTTGTTTACTTACACAAATATTATTAAACTATAGAAGAGTAAATTTTTGATTAGCGCGAATTTGTGTCTTTCAGGATGCAAACAGTTCCTAGTCATAAATTTGTATTTTAGAAATTACACACATAACAACACTAATTATAAAGTGACCATATAACTTTAATTTCTGATTGTAGAGAAACATTTGAATGTACAAGTCATCTTAAGCTGGTGTTCGGACTTTGTAATAATTCCAACCATACTAATAGGTATTGTTAAAGCGAAAGTTTGTCTTTTACCATTTATTTCAGATAGCCGATACATGTAGCGAAGGAAGCCGCGGGTAGGTACAGTAGTATTTCAATAAAATAAATTTGCCTGGAGGTTTTATCTATCATTGAAGGAGAAGTATAACTATTTATTAACGCTAGTATGTTCGATCTGAATGTTTGTTTGCAATTTTGGCACCATTGAGAGAAAAGATGGTCACAGATTTTTCATAATTAAAAGCTAATAAATATGATACCTAGGTAGTTATTAATTTAATTACGTATGTATAGACAATATAAACTTACTTGTTCGGGTGAAGATGATTACTATTAGGCTTAGAAGGTACATCACTCTTGGAGATTTCTTACACCACTCTCCAATGAATGGTGAAACAAATCTGAAAACCGTATCTGAAAATCCTATAACAGCCATTATTTTAGCTATATCTGCTGTCTCAAATTTGAACATATCCTTCAATATTATAGGTAGTAATAAAGAAAAATTTGTTTCAGCACAAGAAGCTATCGACATTCCAACCAAGATATTTATAAATATGGGATCTTTTAATAGAGTCAGATCAAAAAAATCAACAACATTCTTGAAGTAACTTGTAGACTTTTCTTCCTTTTCATCATAATATACTGTTTCTTTTTTAGGCATATCTATTTCATGGAATATATTGATGGAGCTTCCTAGATTTATTTCTTGAGATTCCCACCATTTATATCTGGATTCGGCTAAAGGAGGATCTGGTAATCTCTTCCTAATGTCGGGATGGGAAATGGCATTTCTTGCTTGTATGTCGTTGCAATTAGTTAGTGATCTCATTGATAAACTGATAGGTGGTATAACATCGCTTTTTGTTTTATCGATCTCGGTAGTTAATGAGTCTTGAATATCTGAAAAAATAATACAGGGTAAATAACACGTAGGTGTGAACGCACTGTATCTCTACATTAAAATAAATGTAAATGGTAGAGATTGCAATTTAAATTATATTTATTTAGCTGTGTCCGCGACTTCGTCTGCGTGGAATTTAACAATAGAAATATTTACATTACTAATTTATTTTGATTTTTACTAAGAAAAACGTAGCCTAAGTTTCTTCTTATTACATTAGCTACCTGACAGTGAAAGTCTCGTCTATAGTCTCCAGCCTTTTAAAAGATTAGCCAGAATAAATTGACTGACCGACAGACACGAAAATGGTAAAAAATGGTATATTGGTTTAAGTATCATACATACATTCATACGCACGTAGTAAAAAGCGGTTATTTTGATATTACAAACAAACACTCGACTTCAATTTATTTTTATATATTTAATTCAGACTCTATTAAAGCAATAAATCGTTGTTGTAGGGGTGAAAGATGACTTATAATTACTCTTAAGTTAAAGTAAAATTGGTAGGAGCGTGTCAAACCTTAGTTTATGGGCAATTTCAAAAAAAAATACGCCCAGTTACAAAATAGAGTAAAGAAGAAAATCAATCAAGTTTACTTTGATAACTAGAATGAAAATAATTAGTTAATTCTTTCAAGATCATTACAATAGCTATAAGATTGTTTAAAATTGCTACTTTTTAAGAAAAATAAAATGTTATAAATCTGATGTTGGTTTATTTAAAAAAGGGGATATGTGTGACAATAACAATTATAGACCAATAACTTTAATTCCAGTAATTTCTAAGATTTTTGAAAAAATAATGTATGACAAATTATACAGTTATCTACTTCAGTTTGATTTATTAAAAAATAATTAATACGGATTTAGAAAAGGTATGTCTATAGTTTATGCATGTTTCGATTTAGTTAAAAAAGTAACAGAATGTCTAAATAGTAAAAAGTTTCCCCTTGCTGTATTTTAAGATATGAGTAAAGCGTTTGATTTTGTATCACATAAAATTTTGTTAACGAAACTTGAGAGATATGGTATTAGAGGTAATTCATTAGAATGGTTTAAAAGCTGTATAGAGAATAGAAAGCAATGTGTTGCGATATCAAAAGTAAGTGGAAACTGCAAGAAAGTCTATACTTCAAATTATCTTTTTAATGACTGCGGTGTACCACAAGGTAGTGTTTTAGGGCCATTCGTTTTCATAATTTACATAAACGATTTGCGTGATGCTATCAGTCATGATTCAATTTTGTTTGCTGATGATACTACACTTCTCATCAAGAGCAAAAATAAAAACGATTTACATGAAGAAACAAGTAAAACTTTGACTAAAGTGACAGAATGGTTGAATGAAAATAATCTAAAAATAAATCTTACGAAGACAAAATTTGTTGGATTTCTAACACATAATAGAGATTCTAATAAATTATATGTGATTTTAAATAATACTACTATTGAGATTGTAGATTGTATTGAATTCCTAGGAATAAAAATCGATAAATATTGTAACTGGAAACCGCATATTGATTTACTTTGCAATAAAATCGATAGGTTTGTATATGTGTTGTTGAGAAGAATTAGAGAAGTGTCAGGATTGAAAGCATCTCTGTTAGCTTATCATGGGTATGTTTCTTCCGTTTTGCAGTATGTTATTCCTATTTGGGGGAATTCTGTAGAATTAACTTGACTCTTTAGAGTTCAGAAGAAGTGTATACGTGCTATATGTAGTGTTAATCAATTACATTCATGCAAGCCACTTTTTAAGTCACTTAAAATATTGCCTTTACCTTGCTTATATATATTGGCTGTATGTGTATTTGCAAAAAACATCATTATTTGTTTCATATAAATGCTGATGTCCTAGGTTTGTCTCATTTTAGAAATAGTGAGAAACTACATGTGCCTAACCAAAAACTCAACATTTACAAAAATAACGTGTATTGCATGTCCATTCGTTTAAACAACCAAATTCCTGATAATCTTAAATCACTTCCATTAAACAGATTTCGAAAAAAGGTATTCAACTTACTTTTAGAGAAAAATTATTATAGTGTCAAAGATTTTCTTGCAGACAAGAATAAATAATACAGTATTTCTAATATTGATTAATTTAATTGCAGAATGTTGGGTGCGCAGGAGTTTGTTTCGCCGTTTCTTCTCCTGTCTGGCTAGGTTTGGAAACGGTGGTAGTTTACGGTAGATAGGGATAAATTAATTTACATTCTAAAAATTGTGTGTATTAATAAATAGTCATTTAATCTCAAAACGAACAAAAAACAGTATGTAAATAGTAAATCGTGAATAAATAATTAAAAACCTATTAAAATATTTGCACACCACAAGTTGGTAGAATATGTATGAACGCTTAAATAATTTTGTAACATCTTTGTAACACTCATACTCGTATTTCGCAGATAAATATTTTTTCTTTCTTTTCTTTCTTTCTAGGCTTCCACTTTGTAACTGCTTAAATGTGCTTGGCATTAAATAAAAAAGTACTGAGGTTTAAAACTGCAATTAAAAAATATGAGCTTGGTATACCTATGCACCGTTATATATACATTATACAATTATGTGTTTATATTTTTTTATATTATATCTACATTTAGGAGTAGTATATCGGTTATTTTAATATTTAAAATAGACACTCCTATTTAATTTATTTATGTATATTTGACTTTAATACTACGTTTATTATATACTATACTTAGAATATTAAAAAATCATTTTGAATTGGATGATTTTCATCAATCTCGACTCTAGAGTATTAGAGGTTTTACGACAGGCTTGAGAAAATTAGAAACAATTTGTTCATTATAAATTATTGTCCGTAACCCCGTCTTGCCCCCCTCTCCCCTACTTACCAGTTATCTTCGACGATGTTGTCACACTCCCATTCACAAGTTCTATATTTTCTTTATTTAAAGGAACCATTTCTTCTAATACTGGAGGATCTTTTAAGTACCATTTCACCGGCCTAAGTAAACAGGCAGCTAATAATGAGTGGAGACAAAGTGCTGCTAATATGAGTACGGAATACCTCCACCCATAGGTATACATTAGTAAACTTATTAATAGTGGCATGTATATAGCTCCTAATCCAGTCAAGGACATGCCAACCCCTACAGCTCTACCTCTTTTTTCTTTGAAGAAGGAATTAATTGCTAATGAAAATGCAGCCATTACCGCTGCCACACCCATTGCTGAAATGTAAAAATATAAAAAGATTGTAATGATGTCAAGGATATAAATTGAAAAAAATGTGGATACTGAAATAAATTTAATCAATACTCAGACAAAGAAATAGAGAAATAATATAGGTGGGTAAAGTAAATTCTTACTGGAATTGAAGTCGTGCTTCATGAATGATGATGATAGATCTGCTCTAACCCCTCCACATTCACAAACAGAGGACTGCAGTTCTGAATATCGAAGTTTGAAATGTCTATATACTGTATTCATTATGTTCATCACTAATCAATATGTCTACAAAATTGATGTACGGAACTTTCAAGTTCGCTATGACAAAGTACTGAATTGAAATTGTACAGAAATGTAAGAATACGGAGCAAAATTCTTAGGAACTAACGTCACAATTATTTGCGGTTGCAAGAAGTTACATATTAGAAAACCTTAAATAATTAGAATACAATTAAGGATAAAAACCCTGTATACCATTAAAACAAAACCTTTAGATACCTTTTGGCTCTAAATGTTATTTACTAGGTTTTGGCTGTATATTAAATGTTTGACAAAATGTAGTCTCTGCTAAGCATTCTCAATTAAAAAAGTATTTATTTTTCATATCATTATAGCTTTTGCAGTATTAAAAATCAATGTCTATTTTTTAATGTTTATACAAAAGTTTTACAATACGTCATCAAATCTGTTCAACGGTTAGAAAAATATAGGTTGTAACACCTACCTATATTTTTCAAATACGTACGTAATATATATACGTACAATAGAAACATACTGCCTGCCTTGTAGTGGTGCGGAAAAAAGAACAATTGAATTCTGGTTTATTTTAATGAACTAACATAAAGGTGAAAGGTGAAAATGTGTCATCAATGTTGGCACAGATGTTGGTCACGCTACGTAGCTTCCAAATTCAAAAAGTTACCAACAATTTTTGCTAAACAATGAATAATTACTAAAAAATGAAAAAGGAAGTAAAATGTGTGTCCATTATCTCTTTCACACTGCGTGTCAAATAACAAGACAAAATATTTTTTTGATATTTGCGCCTACTTTAATAAATATTTTAAAAGTATTTAATCCCATAGACCTTATATTTTAGGTCAGGATCCTTAGACGCTAATGACAGATGCCTCAATCTCAGTTTTTACAGTTGTATAAAATACGTTTTACTGTCTTCATATTGATTGTTCATATTTATTTGAGACTTTATAGTCAGATGTCTATGTAAGTTACTTAGCTGTATAATATGCGCCTGTTTGGTCGATTTGATTCGATTCCTAACGGTGGCAGAAATTTGTGAAATTAATATCTAGATGTCTGCGTTTCTAGGTTGGAGTGTTTATTAAATTGATTCTGGTATAAGTATTTCTATGTTATTAGTATCATTCCTAGCACAACCATATTAATATAATAATTTGCTTAATCTGGGGTTAGATTCAATTAATGTAAAGAAAATATCTACGTCGAAGTATTAATAAGTAAATAATTAAAAAATATTTAATATAATAAAAATAAGTGTAGGTCATATTTATTACCTCTATTACTTTATAATATAAATGCGTATGTTTGTATGCACCTATGTTTCGTTGACCCGTCAAAATGGCTGAACTGAATTAGCGAGTATATATTCCGATATTTCAAGCAGATTCGGCAGGAGAGCTAAAAACTTTATACTTAGATGAGTATGAGATTTTTTTTCTATTATAAACTTGAACTCGGTACCAACCCAGTAGACACACACAGATGAAATATTCATGTTAATAAATTTACTTTTTTTTTTATAAAAAAAAATAATTTTACATTAAATTTATAACGCGTGTTTAAAAATATAATACTCACCGTTAATAATACTATACGAAATAACAAACACCCAGAAGCTTGAAGCTGCAGCAGTTATCATAAGTCCTGCTGAAATGAGCAATGCTCCAACGGCAGCAACCTTTCGGTATCCAAAGCTGCGTAGCACAGGACCACTGAAGAAGGAGAGCAGCATTCCGATCCCATGATTTAAAATTATAACTAAAGTTCCCTGTGTTGCTGATAATCCTGTATCCTCAAAGGCTTCTTGAAATACTAATCCAAATCCAGCTATCAGTGGGAGTACCACAACCTGAAAGTATAAAATTTTATTAAGCTTGACCAGATTATCACAATTTAAACACTTCGAAACTGCAAAAAAAAATACTTCCGTTATACCTTCACTTTAGCTACATCCGTCTTAAAGACGCACTCAGAAATTAATTGACGTTTCTTTTGATAGATTTAATGATAGCTTAATTGACTTTTAATCTATCATTAAAACCGATTTTTTATAGAAAATGTCGACTTAATGAATAATAAAAAAAATAATCGACGTCTATGAGCGCGGCCAAAATTTAATGAATTGTGTTAGTGTGTGCATATAGCATAATACTGTGCTTGTTAGTTATTGTAAGCGAGAGTTGGTTATGACGGAAGAAGCATGAAATAAGATTAAGTGTGACCAAAATTAGAGGAAAAACTCTGTGGCGTTATTGCAACGCGTCACAATGGTGAGATCAAATGGATAGAGGATAGGAATGAAAAATAGTGTTTGTAATAAAACGGGATTTGGTCATGTAGAAAAAAATACAAACGATAATTTAAAAAAAACAGATACACGATGTGAATGTGGACGGCAGGTAACCGGAGAGACCTAGCTTGACATACCAGTAACAAGTCCCGGGTGTATATCCGAGGGTGTTGTCAACAATCTATGAAACCAGCATGTTTGTATAAAAATAGTTATTACAAGTCAGTCGGAATTGTGAGGCTGGGTCTAAAGTCCGGTGTAGAGTGAAAAAAAGGTTAGCAACACATTAGTTATTCAAAAAACAGATTGGCCATTCAATAATTTGCCAATACTACAAATGATAACAATGCTAATGAATTGCATTGAAGAGAATTGAAAATCTTATCTAAAATATATACAATTCTCATGTCACGGTGTGCGTGATTGAACTCCTCCAGAACGGCTTGACTGATTCTCATGAAATTTTGTGAGCATATTGAGTAGGTCAGAATCGGCTGACATCTATTTTTCATACCCCTAAGTAATGAAGGGTGACTCACTCAATTTTTTTTTTCTAAAATCACATTAAAATATAGCAGAACAACGTCTGCTGTGTCAGATAGTAATGTTATCAATACTCTCTCTATCATCTAAAGAGGTTTCGTTTAGAATTACACCTCTAAACGAAACCTCTTTAGAAGAAATTTAATATTCGTAATGCATATAGTTAGGGATCTACGTTCAAACATACGATAAATTCAAAATTTTACTCCCGAAGCATTTAAATGGGGGTTGAAAATTTGCAAGTAAATCGTAACAAATCTATGCCAAGTCTCAGGAACCTAGAGGAAAGTTTCACATGTAGTGAGATATCACTTGAATATTGTTTATCTAAAGATAAAAGTAATTCAATACTTATCTACAGTAGATACAAAATTATATGACAAATTTTGCCAAAACTTATATGGGCATGGATAAATCGATACAAATTTTGGGATAGTTTCAATTACGTTAGGTGTAACTTCCGAGGTTGCAAAAAGAACAAATAAACTTAATTACTTTTAATAATTCAGAATAATTCTAACACTTAGGAAAGTTTCATCTAAATCTAATCTGACTTTCTACTTCGATGTGTAAAATAGACGTCTGATTGGTATCTAAAAAAATAACATGAAAACACAAAATGTATATTTAACAAAGTCGTAAAAATATTACACTAATAATACATCTCTACGGCAGCGTAAGCGATCCTAGTAGGGTACTGCTATGTAAAAATATACGAAACCAACCAAACAATCCAATTAACAAAACTAATACAAAAATACTTCATTTAAAAAAATATAGTATTCTGATCTGTAGCTACGCCAAATTTATGTCCTACTTATTGTTGTAAAAAATATCCCTCTACAAATTCAAATTCAAGTTTTCATCCTTTTGGTGTAGGTTGAATTTGTTATTCACTTTTTTACAAAAGCAAAAATTAAGTCATGTAACAATAAATGTCCATTGATATATAACAAAAGTTAAATCTAACCCCAAAATAAGCAAAAAATATGCTTGTGTTATGGGTGTTAGTCAATGATACAAATACATAGAAATACTTATGCAGGGCAGAATAAATTTAATAAACACTAAGACGCAGAAAAGCAGACATCTAAATTTTCATCACACAAATGCTGAACCTCGTCGGAAACCGAACCTGAGTCTCTCGATTTGTCGATGGAGTTAGGATTGTAGGCTAATTCTTCGACCAACGAGGCGGTCTATAATAATAGCTGTGATACTAATCTTCATTCATATAAGCTCAATTGGATACACCACGGCTCTTTGTATACCCGGTAAGTAGTGCACCAGCTATCGAAACTGCCTAGTTTTGATAGCTGCGAACTGATAAGAGTGGGTGAAGTATTTTCCAAAGAGATAGTCGGGGTCACTTAATGGGTTAGACTTGCTTCGAATCCTTTAAGTACTATTTAAAAGATTCAATGGAAGACTGTAGGTTTCACTTCTCAACTCTTACACATGGATGACCTAAAGCTATTTGCATTAAATATACTGGACTTGGTGTTTTTACTAAATGTTACTCAAACAATAGCAGTGATGTTAGGTTGTAGTTTGGTGTAGATAAGTATGGGACTATGCACTTGCAAAGAAGCAAAGTTGGTTTATTATTTAGTGAATATTTAAAGCTTTCGGAAACAATGTCTTTCCGATCTCTCTTCGAAGTCGAAAGTTATGAGTGCTTTGGTATGCCGAGAGCTTTTTTCCTTTGAGTACTAGATCGAGATGTTAAATGGCTGATGACAAAACGTTTCTTTGACCACTTGACAAAAGTTCAAAAGTCTTTTGTCATGGGGTAACAAGATTTTCGTTTTTGTTACCGACAACATTCAGCAACTAACAACCTTAAGGTGAACTGAATGTTAGACGCCTTGAAACGCCGAAATTCACGCCGCCTAGAGACACCAAAGGTGATAATGGTGCATTGCCAACCTGGGGTCGGGATGTTAGGCCTCGAGCAAAAGTAAGTTTACCGGCTACCTTACCCTCCGAACCGGAACACGTCATGACGTTATGGCGGCAGGAATAGGTAAGGCGGTGGTACCAATCCGGGCGAGTTGCTGTGAAACTCTACGACCTAGTCAGATGTCACGGTGTTAGTGATGGTAAGCCTATGCTCACCTTTTACGAGCTGCCTGGCAAGGAAGGCCGATTTTTTTGTTATAATACGCCTTGAATAGCTCGAATGTATTTATAAAAATAAAAAAAAAAATAAAGATAAAAAAATACAAAATCTGGTCAGAAATTTAAATTCAATCTCAATATTTATATAACAATTTCGAAGATTTTAAGTATAAACTAATGTTGGTGATGTATGATATCATATTAATTTTCCATGTGTGTGAATTAAAATTTTGAATAAATATGATATTTATTTTGTAATTGTTATTTTAATTGTATAAAAAAATTCTAACAATCCAATCCGATCACTCGATTAACTTATACTCAACGATCTACTAGCTAACTACGATCTACTATATACTAAATAAGATCAAGTAAGCCTATGAAAGTGCGCAGTTTAAAAACGCAAAGAATAACCCCAAAGCACCTGGAGTTAATTAAAGATTCTGTCTTTCTTCACAAAAAAGATGATCCGGCCACTGATCTTCTAAAAATAGATTCAAACCCTGTTCAATCTGTTAAAATTGTAAATAGGAATTTAGTACAGTTGGTCTCGATTTGGAATATACTTTCTTAGTTTTGAAATATACATTCTAGTTAGTTATTGTCCATTACTGACTCGCAAGCTAATTATATGGCTTTGATAAACACCGATAAGGCTGAAGTTAAACGTTTAATATTAGAAATAAAAAATGTGCCTTGGGATGGCACAAAATCTCGACACAATTGCTGAAAGCTGTACATCACACTCTTCTACCTATGATGACATATTTATACAATTTATTCTGTACATTGGTGAAAATTCTCGGGAAAATAATAAATTATAGGCTAAGGAATATCAGATAATCAGTATGGCTTAAGCAATCGAAGTTCTACTGAAGACTCTGTTTTGAACCTAACAAATGATATTATTAATAATTTTAATTATAAATTGAAATATTTCTGGATATTTCTAAAGCCTTCGATATTGTCGCAATCCCCACTTTCCTTGTAAACATTGAGCATATTAGTGTACGAGGTCTACCTCTTGAAATCTTTTGGAGCTATCTAAGGAATCGAAAACAGTGAATCAAGATAGGGAATTACATAAGTACCGATTCTTCTCTTTCTTTGGTGTTCCTCAAGGTAGCGTCTTTAGGCCAACGCAATTTCTGATTTATATAAACGGCCTATGTAGTCTAGATATCAATAACCGTAAAATAATAACATATTCAGACGATACGGCAATAATTGTTCATTACAAAACTTAGAATGACGAAAGCATATATGCTGAAGTAGCTTTGAGAAAGATTGTGGATTGGCTGGACACTAATTGACTTTGCATAAATTTAAGTAAAACTTACTTTTTAACTTTTTCTGCCGGCACATCATCTCTACCACCTGATGCCTTTTCTATTACTGCTTGCCGATGTAAAAATAATGAACCATCCTGCTCATGTACTTTGCTTGTCCAGACATACACTGCTAAGTATCTTGGAGTACAAATCGACCGTCTTATGATATGGAAAGAAAATATTGCCCTAACTGCATCTAGAATGCGTAAACTAATTCATATATTTAAAATCTTAAATGGCATTGCTGACGAGGAAACTCTTAAAATGGTATGTTTTTTTGGCTCAATCTGTTTTAACATACTGCCTTTCAGCATGGGGAGGAGCTTTTAAAACAAGATTCTTCAACGCAACAAGAGAGAGCGCAACGCGCAGTTTAAAGGTTATTCACTCAAAACCTATTCGTTTCGCTACAACAAAGCTGTATTCAGTTGCTAAAGTCCTGTCAGTTCGAAAATTGAACATACGTGAGATTGTTTTACAACATTTAAGTGTTACTTTTAACAAACCTTACTCATAACTCTCGTGGCCCAAATAAAATATTTAAGAAAACAAAAGCAGGTTCTGCATTAGCAAGGCGTCACTTTGATTATCTTTCTACTTAAGCATACAATAAAATAAATAAAATCCTAAATATAATATATCCCCTCTTAAATAAACCGTGTATGTAAATCATAATTGACTGATTTCTTGCAAAATCTAACATATGATAAGACTGAATTACTTCTACTTTATAAACTGAATGTACACTCTTTGACATACTTGTATATACTAACCTGTTTGGCTTCCTTCACATTCATTACTCGGATCTCACTGTTACGAATGCGGTCCACGAGCGTAGCACCACAGATTTTCCTTAGCGCTCTCATTTCGACCGCATTTATCCTACTCTCATCACTCATGCTTTTTCTGACATACCCAACTCTCGCTTTCATACAACATCGTTAGAATGAGCAAAGAATTATGCAAAGCTAGTCTAGCTTTGTGACTCAAAACCTGGCTTTTAAATAGCTTACCCAGCTTCATTCACACTATTCCCTGCACACTCTCTCCTTTCCACATCCGCGGTGTACCTTTAATCCCTGCTATAAGCACTACCAAGATGTACAATTTTATTAACTTGCTACAATCTAACTACAAAAAAACTACATCATCAACTAAAACTCTTACATCCATTCTGGCTACGTCTCTTTCGAACACCATTATTTTGTTTTTCCTCACATTTACTAAGTTTATTGTAAAGTATTCCAAGGTGAGGCGATACAAACATTAAAATTGTAATTCTGTTTTTATTTTATAAGTAAACTAAATAAATGAAAATCATTTTTAGAGTGAAACAAGCAGATATTTTTTTATTAAACTACACTTATTAGCTAACACTACAAAAATTGTTTTATCAAACGGTATGATATTTGCAGTAATATACATAATAATTATAGGACAATATCAGGTCATTGCCTTCCAAATACAAGAAGTAAAAAATATTTTACAATACAGTGTTATCGTTAGATAAAAAATAGTTTTATTTCATAGTTTACCTTAGCTGTACCTAACACGTAACAAACTGTGATAAAGATATTAATAAAGATGGATAGAGCTAACTTTTTTTTGTTAACTTTTTTAGACCACAAATATAACTTAAAAAAGGTCTTGTCGCTGTTTAAAATCAATATAATTTGCGTTCGATTTGGAGACTTTCTGGTCTAATGAAATAAAATGTTATCTACAGCGAATGAGAACAATTGTATCGGCCTTCCCCTACAAACTGGAACAACTGTCACACTGAAATAATGCAGATAGGTAGGTACCTACTACCTAATATTATCAATATTTACTTGCTTGCTACAATTAAGTTAAATATGATATTTACCTAATATGTACCAAAATTACATCTCAACTGGAACAAGGTGCTTGAAAGTACTTGTTTGGGAGAATGAAAAGTTTGCTTGCCTCTATCCTGTTTGTTTGTTTTCACATTTTTTTCATTTGAAATCAATCAATGAAAAACTAGATGAGAAATGACTTTTTGTTTTATGTTACCCAGACCACTATAATAAAAGGTCATAAGCTCCGTAATATAAACAAATAATGAAGTAGCAAAACAAAATATGAAGTAGACGTGCCAAAAGCAAATTTGGCGGTTTGACAAACCTGGGAACTAATATTAAAATCTAGATTTAGTCGTTACATTGTATTTATTAGTCTGATTCTTTGTCATTTACATTTAAGAATATAAAGACCAGTTTCATCGTAGCATAATTTTAAATATTGATTTAAAAAGATTTTATAATGCAGTCATAAAACAATTAACAAGGATTTTGCTGCTTCTAATGCTGGTTGCGCTACTATGTCCAAAATACTATACTTAGTGTCACATTTGACTATGTTTTATTTTCACAATTCGCTTAGGTATAATTTGTAAGCATTTAGATAGGTACGGCAACACTTTCTTTTCGCATTTTCGTTTACTTAATCTACTCAAAAAATACGTCAAATATGTACTTACATTATTTAAAGCGTAAGCAAATGTCACCACCCATCCATAACCACCATCAGGTGGTATCTTATTCATTGCTCCTGACATTTCGAAAACACATTTCTTGATTCACTTCACGGATCAGTTCAAAATATAAAAGCTCAGATCTGGTTAGTAAGGTTCATTTTCTATTGGTCCCTTCCTGTTTCTTTTGTTCCTGAGTACTTAACAATTTATTGATATAAGCTATGCATAGAGCAGTCGTGTGACAACGAATAACTGGCGCGTGAACAGACATTCCGACAAATGTTATCGGTATGACTTTATTAAGTGACGCTTATCATGATTGTAATTGGTTCACTTACGCTGTATGTTTACCTATGCTTTATCTCATTTAATGAAATATAAATTTTGTGTATATAGAGCTTGGTGCTACCTGCACTTGGTGCGTTCTCGGCTAGTTTTGGTGTTTCATCATGTGTAACAATGGTTCTTTGTATTTTCTAATACCTTTTGTTTTGTCTTCAGGATTCTTTAACGTGTAAATCTAATCTTTAGGAAGATCGTCTGCTTGTTTGCTTTCTAGCACCAGTAAAAGAAATTTCAGTATGTAAAGGAGCTATTAAAAAATAAGTGTCAACTTTAGAAACCCAACGTTACCAACCAAGCTGGGAAATTAAGCCTCAAGTTTTACTTCTCTGATTGTAATACAAATATTCTATTTAATAAACACCATCGACAAAAAAATATCAGATCTTAAAATTAACACAAAAACGAATTTTCTTATAGGCAACCAACGTACAACATATATATAAAATAC
>NJDC01001934.1:0-22665 GCA_002245475.1 Calephelis virginiensis | reverse complement strand
CCTGCACTTGGTGCTCGGCTAGTTTTGGTGTTTCATCACGTGTAACAATGGTTGTTTGTATTTTCTAATACCTTTTGTTTTGTCTTCAGGATTCTTTAACGTGTAAATCTAATCTTTAGG
This sequence comes from Calephelis virginiensis, assembly GCA_002245475.1. Taxonomy (NCBI): domain Eukaryota; kingdom Metazoa; phylum Arthropoda; class Insecta; order Lepidoptera; family Riodinidae; genus Calephelis; species Calephelis virginiensis. The sequence continues at coordinate 22,545 of NJDC01001934.1, read as the reverse complement.
AAGATCGTCTGCTTGTTTGCTTTCTAGCACGAGTAAAAAAATTTCAGTAAGTAAAGGAGCTATTAAAAAATACATGTCAACTTTAGAAACCCAACGTTACCAACCAAGAGCTGGGAAATTAAGCCTCAAGTTTTACTTCTCTGATTGTAATACAAATATTCTATTTAATAAACACCATCGACAAAAAAATATCAGATCCTAAAGTTAACACAAAAACGAATTTTCTTATAGGCAACCAACGTACAACATATATATAAAATGATCTATATATTAAAACATGATGCCAAAACTTTAGACCCCTTTTGGACGCAGGACCATAATATAGTTTATGTGTAGGAGAAGTGCAGAACGCTTATATTTTTTCAACAATTATGCTTAAAAAGTACATTTAATCAATTAATAAAACATTACCCACACTACCTTGCATTTGACACCCACAAACTAATATATTGGTGATAACGATAAAAGATCACAGATGGCACACTAAAAAGTTTGGAAACAAAGTAGTTGGTCTTGAGAAATGAAAATGGCGTTCTTATCAACAAGATATTAAAATTTATTAATGTCGAATTTCGACCAATGAGCGACCACTAGTGTCTATTACTAGCTGACCTAGCTAACATTGTTTTGCTGTTTTATTTCTTTAGATATTGTTTTAGTAGAAAGAAATAAATGAATTGGCATGGGCCACACTTATCACTCAAGGTGCAAAAATATACATAACAACCTATTCTCGAACTGTACATATTAATTTTCTATCAAAATCGATTAAGCCGTTTCAGATAATGGTAACAAAAACTGTGACACAAAATTTTGAAAAATATTATAGAGTCGTTGATGATATTGTAAAAGTATTCAGTGTTTTAAGTTCGCACCTTTGACAGCCGGAAAAAAATACATTTTTGAAATATGATCAAGTTCATGTCACAGTTGACAGGTATTTTCTTTTTCCTAGCGCAAAAAAATTAAAAAATCTGTAGCGTAGAATCAATACCAGTACAGAGTAAAAATTAAATGTTGGGAAAATTTGTCCAAAACGGTGGATATCCATGTAATGTTATTTTTCCGTTTACTTATTACTGGATCACATGAGAAAGATAGTAAAAGTAAGATAATGCAATTTTTTCGACACTACTTCCGAACGGTCGCACTTTTTATCAAATTCTTAACAACCTCTTGAACATTACGCTATTAAACTTGTGCAAGGGCGTCGCCAAGGGGGGGGGGCAAGAGGGGCAGCTGCCCTCCCCTACAGATTCTAAAAAAAATGATAAAGCAAACAGTCTTATGTCTTTAACTTAACTTGATCGATTCTTCTAGTACTTTTTCTATTAGTTTGCTACTATTAGAGCGAAATGCAAGGCAAGTCAAAAAGTCGAGGGCACAAGGCTCCCGATTGAACCTACAATGTAAATATTTCTCAATCTGCGTATCAACTTGCCCCTATCTAGGTCATCGGCTGGCGACGCTCTTGAACTTGTGTAACCAATCCTTAAGGAGTAACTACGCCGCGGACACGGACGAGGTAGTATAAGTATCTTCACGCCCATATCCCCGAAGAGGTAGGCAGAGGCACAACCAGGGCACCCACGACTAGCCGAAGATACTAAGTCCCACAATGTGATAGGTGGCAAGCCTATCGCCAACCGGGCACATTTCCAATCCCGACCAACATTTTTTTTTATTAGAAAATTGGAAAAATCCAATTTTCTTTTTGTTGGCAGACCCGGGATTCGAACCCGGGACCTCGTGCAGTCAAGTCCAACACCCGGACCGCTAGACCACAGACCACACCGACCACAGAGGTAGTATAAGTGTTGCAATTAATCCCTAGTACAGGTCGCCTATGTCTAAATTAGAATTATTAATCAACGATAACATGGTCACGCAAAGGATTATATTTGATAGATTATACTGATGGAGATAATGTAATAGCCGATGTGAACAAACCAAGGTTGTCATACCAATTTCATAAATTTTTAGGCTTAAAATAACTTTTATGATAAATATCATAAACAAAATATAAATGTAATAAAAAACTATATTATTAGAGTATACTGCAAAAATCGACTTCAATTTCAATAAGTAGGTCTATTACTACTTCCTATCTACGCACACAAAAAGTGAGTATTTTCCACGACTTCCCTGAGATTCTGTTATCTGATCCAGACTTGGTGGTAATGAGACTTATCCAAAATAACCTCAGAAGTGCGCTCTTGCAATAAAAGGAATTTTAAAATCAATTTAAAAATGAGAGAGAAATCGATGATACACGTAAAATATATAGGAGTTGAACATTTCGAAGTTGGTAATTGGTTTATATTTGATGAAAGTAACAATTGATTGCGATAGGAACATAATGTATATATCTGCTGATCTTTTTTTTGAATATTGGGCGTATAAAACGAGTGATTTATGTTAATACTTGCTTTTAAGTTTTACCTGTGCATTTGCGCTATTTAAAGTTCCTTTCTCCTCACAGAGTACATATGAGCTTATTGAGAAGATAAGGAATCCTATGTCTGTATACATACGTACATAATATATATAATACATAATATCATCACGCCAAATTCCTTAGGAGATTGGCAGAGAGTATCGAGTACCGAATCTCATGATCCTTGCAGACTTTTCTGGCTTCCTCCACATTCATTACCCTTATCATACAAACACGCCTATGTCTGTATGTCGTACCAAACTCTAGTAACTCGTAAAAACACGTCTTTCAACAAAGGTAACCTTGGAGGAAATCTTGTTTCCTTCTTTTGATTATAAGTAAATTTGTATTAAATCTACAGTCCCGACGGATGCAACCCAATGCTTTCAAATGTCTAGAACAAATTTGATATTTTCCATCGTCTCGGCGCTTGGTAAAACTTCCAAATATTCAACACTTGTAGGTACTGTTTTACGTATTACTTATAATTTATTATTTTGTAAATAGCCTACCGGTTTCGCTTATACAGCATGATCAGGAGAATAAAACTTAGTCTTGAACTTGTTTAGACCCCTATTAACATGACATGCGATGACTGAGGGAAATGGGGATTATAATGTATGCAAGATTTTTTTTTGATATTGGAAGGCAAACAAGAAGACAGATTTCCTGATGGTAAGAAATCTACACCACCTAACACCAAAGGTGGTAAATAGTAATGGAGCGTTGCCAAACTAAGGCTGGAAAGTTAGGTTTCGAGTAAAAGTAAATTTACCGGCTACCTTATGCTCTGAATCGAAACACTTCAACAAGCACTGACGTTATAGCGGCGGCGGCAAACGAGCAAGTGGGTCACCTGATGGAAAGTGATCACCTCCGCCCACGGACATCCGCAACACCAGGAGTATCACAGATGCGTTGCCAACCTTTAAGGAATGAGTACACTCTTTTCTTGAAGGTTCCTAAGTCGTATAATCGTTTGGGAATACCGCCCTCGGTAACTGATTCCACGAAGGTGTTATGCGGGGTAAGAAATGTCTTCGGAATCGCACAGTTGTAGATCGCCACGCATCAAGATGATGGGGATAATACCTCAAGCTCTGTCGCGATGTCCGAAGATGGAGATCGCGGGCTGGAATTAAACCAAACAACTCCTCAGAGCATTCCCCATGATAGATGCGGTAGAGAACACTGAGCGACCCAACATCGCCGTTATGCATCGCCGTGATGGTATAAATATTATATAGTCTATATTATGCAGTATAGTACGATGTGGCGACGCGTCGCCATGAGCAATCGACGATATACGATATCTAAAATAGTACGTCTACGTATTAGTCTGAAATCGTAATATTTTTTTTTATCATTATGACATATTTAGTTCCTGTCACAATCTGATCTTTTCTGCATATTACTTTTACAAAATAATGACGAAGTTTCACATCTGCCAGACGTCCCGTGACGGCTCACATTTTTTTTATATACAAGAGAAGGCAAACGAGCAAGTGAGTCACCTGATGAAAAGTGATCACCGCCGCCTACTGACATCCGCAACACCAGGAGTATCATAGATGCGTTGCCGACCTTTAAAGAATGAGTGCGCTCTTTTCTTAAAGAGCTTCTTTTCTAACAGAGAGACTACTAAGATTTAGTAATACGATCCCTTACAAATCGCAATAGTCCTGTAGAGGTTCATATTGTGCAAGTTACTTTAGCACTCACTGCTAGCATTTCTGTCACCCATAGGCGGATTTAATTTCTGATCATCAGGATTACGTGTATACTTATTTACCTTTCAATACAAACAAATTTTAACAATATTGTTTAAGAAATGTGATATAATCATAATATTAATACGTGAAGCAAAAACTTTGGAGTATAAATTTTGCTACATTTATAGTATATGTGTAGGAGAAGTAAAAAACGCTAATATTTTACCATAATTATACTTACAAAGTGTATTAACAGAAAAAATAAAACATAATACATACTGCCATGCATTTGACAAACAAACAAAAATATTGATTAGCGATTACGATTAAAGATAACAGATGGCACACAAACCACATAGATTCATAATGTTTGGAAACAAAGTTGTTGGTCTTAATAAATGAAGATGGCGTTCTTATAAAAAAAAGACGGATTGCTCTCTGGGAGTGTTAACATTGCGTGTTTTTGATATTTTGGAATGGTTAGGGAATAATTTTGCATGAATTGCTTTAAAATATCAGTATGAATACTATAATTTATGTTCATCTTTATAACGTGGTATAATGTAATAGTCTTGCGCTTAATCGGACATTTTTGGATTAGTACAATTCGTAAAATGTACTATTACACCTTATTTGTACTATTAGTACCTACCTATTAGTACTCTGTGCTAAACCATGAAACTTCAGTACGCTACCTACGGTCACTTCATAATTTACCTCGGCCAGTTAAAATAGTATTACTTATGAGATAAATTATAATGAAACATTTAATTGTTCAAACTTATACATAATTCAATTCAATATAATATATATGTGTGTATCGGTTTTCCTTCTACAATTATTTCCTTTGTCAAACTTACAACATTTTCGAAAACAGCTAAACTTCGTCACAATGTTGTACTGACGCAAACAAATTAAAAGATGTTTTACTAAATTAATATCTATTTTATCTACCACAAACTGCGAAGCATTCAAAGCAAGAAACAGTTTACACTTTACAGTATAATTATTTAGTACTGCAGATCAACGCAAGGGGCCGACCCGCAGTAGTTTACGCGATTGTTTTACGCTCACTCGTACTGGTATTATCCATTGTGAATCCTATACTGTTCGAAAATATGTAAGCAACACAAAAACAGCATTCTTCCACTATTCCAGAACAATAAGGCCATAACTTTGCCAGCGATAGGAGCAACTCGAAATTTCTTAATAGATGAAGATGCTTTTTCTTTTAATTTCAGGATCAAAATGGCGGACCCTTGTTTCATTCCTGAGGACAAGGCTATAGAAAAAATATCCGAATCTCGCTGAAACATTTTGAGAATACGCTTAGAAATTTCCAAACGCCGCTTTTTGTTTTCTTTGGTTAACATTCGTGGTGCCTATCTTGCCTACAGATTTTTGAACCCCATTAAATCAGTTAAAATTGGACTGAGTGCTACCAAATGATATCTTTAGATCTCAGCTATATGATTTAAAGTTATTACATGATTACTCTACCCTTTTGACAATTTCTTCCGTAACGGTGGTTGAAGACCACCCCGAACGTTTCAATTTGAAATTTATCGCTGTATTGAAACCAAAATGCTTAGTAAATGCGTAATATACATTTCCTTAAAAATTTGAGGTTGTTGGATCAAATCTAACACTACTAATATTCAGGCTGATAGACTCTAACTTTATCGGACCATAAAAATGTACAAAGTAGGCAAGTAAATTAAGCCAGACCCAAATTATAGGCTAGGGCGAAAACAGTACATATATACTTATCTCTGGCTTAGGTAAGCTTACTAGTTTTAAATAAAGCGCTTTTTCAACGAGAGAATATTATACAATTTTGTGATAGGTTTTAGATCATCATAATTCTAGAAAAGTTTTCTATTAAATCCAGGACGTTATTTTGATTTTATTTTTTTAAATTATGTTTTCCAAAAGTTATAATTGAAATTTCAAATAAATTTCAAATATCTAAAACAGATAAGCTATCTTAAACTAATTACTATCTGAACGTTTTTTAAAATGTTGTGCCTAAAGTGAAAAAAAGTTTATCTAAAGTACAGATATTCATATTATAACAAAAAAAGGTAGTAACACTTATTTATATTTATTATGAAAAATATTATCTAAATGTAAAGTGTCATTTCTGAAACTTTAACGAGTTCTTTATGAATCACACTAAATGTTCCAACAAAGGGCAGCTTAGATCCACATGTAATACCCGGGTCGGGTAACAAAAAATATAGAAAATGTGTATTTTCAATTATGTAATAAAAATAACGTGGCCCATTATTGGATATGTGTCCGGTTGGCAATAGAATTTCCACCTATCACATTATGTCTTCGGCTAGTCGTGGGTGCCCTGGTTGTAAATCTGCCTACCTCTTCAAGGATATAGGCGTAAAAGTAAACAAGAGCAAGAATTAATAAAAAATTGTGTCCGTTGGTTTTCTTCCAGTAATTTACGATAAACATGTTTTTTGGAATATTTCGAATCAGACATTGCTCATTAACGATAATACTCGTGTAACGAATAATATAAAAATGTTTCAAATGCATTCAGATGAATCACAAGCACTTATTAATAAACACGATTAGGTTCATTACACTCACGAATGACAAATCCGTATTTTTTTGTATTAAAACACATTCAACACTCTGTTTATATAATAGTAAAAACATTACTATTAACACAAATAAAAAACATCAACATTTGGGAAACAAAGTAAGCGGGAGAGTTTGATCGCGACACATGCAACAAAGGAACAGACACTATTGACCTCTGTGTGACGTTTGGCCTTTCGACACACTTTTATTAGCTAATAGGCCCCTTTTATTCGGGAATTATCCACTTACAACTTCACTAGTTATGGTTAAATACTTATATAGAGACAATTTTAAATAACCAAATCCGGTTTTCAAACAAGATTGGTGTCAAGGTAACCGTGATGTTCGTATCAGTTCAAACAAACAGTCCAAAATTTCCTGGTGATGAAAAATAGAAGCCACAAATAAACGTTCAATATGATAAACGTAAAGGAGACGTAAGTGTAACATGACAATGGTAAACTCTGACTCTGTAGTAACAGGAAGACATATAGTAGCGATGCGAAACCAATCCTGATGTGTCGCTACTGGCACCTACTCACCGTCACATAATTAGTAACAAGTGTTTTTGTTTTTATGATATTGGAAAGCAAACAAGCGGACGGATTTCCTGATTATGATGATGACGATTTTCCATCTAGACACACCAAGGGTAATAATAGTGCGCTGCCAACTTGAGGCCAGGATATTAGGCCTCGAGCAAAAGCAAGTTTAACGGCAACCTTATCCTCCGAACTGAAAGACTTCAACAGGCGGTGGTACCAATTCGAACGAATCGCTGCCAATCTCTACTACCTAGTGAGATGTGACGATGATGGTGACAGAGCCTACGCTCGCATTTTACGGGCTGCCGTGCAGGAAGGAAGATGGTCTATTCTGCAAAGTAGCCAGGACCAACACAAATATAAATATGATAACTTCTTACGACCCAATTTTATTTCAATTTTTAAAATGATCCCGAAAGCAAAACGAAGAAATATTATCAATAAACTATCACTAGCCGACTTTCTAAACCATCTTTCAACTGTTTGATAATTCGTAGGATATATAAGTACATATTTTAAGTTGGATTAAGTTATTTCTTACTCTTAAAATAATTAAAAACCAAACATACCTATTCAAATTGATTTGGTATTTTTTCTATAGAAATAAATATAACATCAAATCTCACATAAAATCCTAAATAAACGTCAAATCCCAAAATTTGAGAATTCCAGTTGTTTTGTTGTTGGAACGGTATCACTAAACAATTGCAGATTTTTTAATAACTTCAACCTGTTTCTTTCTATTTTGCTTCGATTTTATAATACGTCTAGTTTTATAATTATGATTTTTTAACAAGGCATGCAAGTACACTTCGATCTAGATACGTATCACTTTTATTTCGATTGCTTCAATGGTTTCCATGAGAGAACAAAACAACTTTAAAATGTGACGAATTCTCAGGCGACAACGATTAGATTGTAAGGGCAAATTATTTTTTCTATGTAGCAATAACGATTTAAATATGAATGTATTTTATTCTTTTTAGTACTATTCTAAAGTAACTACGCTTTTAGTATTTTATTTGTTTCTTGTTTCTGTCTTCTCGCAGTGATATATTTCTCCAATCCCCAGGATATCGCAGTAAGCCATGTAAATATATTCAGACAGTGTAATGTAACAGTAGTAGACGCACTATCTTTGATCCATCCTGAAAAGTTACAAGAGAAAATATCAAAAAAATTTTAAAATGGAAAACTGTTAGGCTTTTAAAATTAAATAACGACTAAGATGCAACGTTATGAAGCACATATTTATAAGCTTCTATAACACTAATGGCTAATGTTTCAAAGGACCTAGGTATCGTAACAAGTTGATCAGTAAACGAAACGACTTTCTTTTATGTCATGTTTTAAATATTTAGAACTTTGCCAACTCTTGTCAAGTAGTTACATTTGGATGTCAAACAACTGAAACCATAATAGAAATATACCACAAAACTTACTTACCCACTACAGGTCCTAAGCTAAGATAAACGATCCCTGCTGTTAATAGTTGTATTCCAGTTGCTCCTGGCAATTTATGCAGCGGTACATGAGTAGGAATCACTAGCGCCATGAATATAGTTCTCATTGCTTTTCCGAATCCTATCATAATTGCCACTATTAGAACTACTGTATAATTTTGACAAATTGAGAGAACTGAAACAGGACAGTATTTGTATTATATTATTCTTCGAAAATATCGCCATCAACAACATTGATATATTTACCTACTCTTCCCATGGCCATACATATTACTCCAAATAAGAAAAATGAATTATTGTCCCATCCGATTTTTCCAGCCGCGAACGGAATGCAAAATCTAACACATAGATCTACTCCAGCCAGAAGTGACATAAAGAAAGCTACTTGTGATTTTGTCATACCGTAATCACCAAGAATAAAAGGTGTCAATATAGAAAAGTTAAGTTCATTGAAATTTGCCAGAGTGATACCAAGCATCAAATTAATAAACGTGAAATCTTTTAATAGATCTAAATCAAAGAAGATTACGATTTTCTGCCACAGTGTTAAGATTTCCTCGTCTTCATCTTCTTGGACGTTTTCTTCTTGCTCTTTAAAAACATCGTCATCCTGAGGGCTAGTTACTAATAGTTTAAACTTTTCTGAATTATTTTTATTTTCATTATCTATTAAATATTGTTCTAATTTTAAAGAAGCCTGTTTTAATACTTCACTCTCGTAATTAAAATTGTTTGACTTTCTTCTCTGTCGTGTACGATAAGATTGATTACTGTGATTGTCTTTTAAATACTTTCTTTCATCATTTTCGTCTTGATTTCTTAAGCTAATGTTACTATGGTTATCTTTATGATACTTATCTCCATATTGGCCATCAAGTTTAAATGATTTGATACTTCGCGTTCCCGCAAAATTTTGTTCAGCTCTGTCAGCAATGTACTTCGCTTTTTGAGGGTCAATATTTTCTACTGCAGCTTTTTCCTCGGCCTTTAAATCTTGTGGTGCTTTTAATGTTGGACAGTCCTCTATTTCAGACTCTGGAATTAAAGTAGTAGGATTCACAGACGTTTTGCGCTTAGGTTTGCTTGTTTGTTTTGATTCGCGTTCTTGTGAAATAGCTCCTAAATTTGCAGTAGAATTTTTTTTGGACTCATTTAAGTAAAACGTTGAAGACTTCCTAGATCGGTTTTCTAATAAATTAGTCATGGAAGGTTTTTTTGAATTAAGGCGTGAATTTTTTGCAGAGCCATCCCTTGACGATAATCTACTTCTAGATTGCCTTGACTGGCTAAAGTAGCCATCGTTAGCACGCACCATCATAGGAACACCTGGATCTATTATTTCATAACCAGGAGTGACTGGGTCATCTTCATTATAAATATATTGACTAGAAAATAAGCTAAGATTTTTTATTTTTGATATTTGGCTAAAATAACCACTTTCATCGGACTTTTGTGTATTGATTGGCTCTGTAGTTTGTATCGGAACTATTAATTTTTCTTGATCTTTCCTTTCGGGTTTTGGGGATGGCTTAGCGTGCCATTCAACAGGTTGTAATAAAAGTGCACATGCAACTGCATGTAAAGACAATCCGCTTATTATTAGTATTGCACCTGTTTCTCCGAATACATCAAACAGTGCTGTTATAATATGAGGCCATAACATTGGACCCATCCCTGTAGTCGTCCATGACAAACTGGTAGCTAATCGCCTGCGATTTTTCCAATAAGTATTTAACGCTAAAGCATTTGCAGAACTACTTATACCATAACTAGCTCCTGTAACAATAAATATGCAATAAATTATTTAATTACTATTAGGATTTCAAATTATAACAAATTTAAACATTGACCAACCGTACCGTAAAGAATTGAAAATGAAATCAAGTATGTCGTAAAGTTGTTTGAAAATGTCGTAAGCATCAGGGATATGAACACGAAAATTGCTCCCGTAAGTGAAACTGCTCGATAGCTAAAAGTTTTAAAAACTGGCCCGTTAGCAAGACCTGTAAACAAAAATATGTTATGACTCCTGAATAAAGCGCCTGAAGATTCTACCATAACAAAGGAATGACTGGTGGTTTGCTATTAACACACATTGGGGACATGAAACTTGGAAAAATATCTTTATATTAATACGTGATGCTAAAACTTTGGACCCCTTTTAACGAAAATTGCGAAGATGCAGGCGCATAAAATTTTGCACACTTATAGTTTATGTCTAGGAGAAGTGCAAAACGCTAATATTTTTCAATAATAATGCGTATAAAGTACATTAAATCAATAAATAAAACATTATCCACCCTACCATGCATTTGACACATACAAACAAATATATTGATGATAACAATAAAATATCACAGATCGCGCACTAAAAAGTTTGGACACAAAGTAGTAGGTCTTGAGAAATGGAGATGGCGTTCTTATCAACAAGATATTAAAATTTATTTTGGTATTTATTTCGACCAATGGGCGACCACTAGTATTAAATAAACGGCATTTAGCGGAATTTCAAAATAAACCAAAGGATTGAATTAATTAATTGAATGTAACATGGATGACTTTATTTAAAAATTAATAAAGATTTTATTATCACTTGATACACACACCAAGGAATAGCTTGTGGCACGAATACATTACAAATTAAATCTAACCCCAAAGTAAGCAAACTGTATGGTTGTGTTTTGGGTGTCAGTCAACGATATCAATACATAGAAATACTTAAATAGATACCAGAATAAATTTAATAAACAACCAGTTCCGGAAACGCAGACACCTAAATGTTCATCACACAAATGCCTGTACCCGTCTCGAATCGAACCCTTGCCTCGCGGTTGGTCGGTGTGGTTAGACGTGTACGCTAACCACTCAACCAACGATGCGATCATTATTTATTAATCGGATAGATCAATACTCCGGATCTCTATTTCTGCTAAATAATCTATACATAATTCCAATTAGGTGCTTTCATGTTTTTATCTTTTTATTATTTTATATGTACCTGCTACATTCCCTCCTTTTAACCCGGGTAGTGATGGGGTTGTCAGGATTACGAGATTATTCCGATTGTGCAGTCAGTCATTCTAAAAAAGGACTACTTGCTAGAGTGCCACGCATTAACTTACCCATTCCTATCGGCACAGCGTCAATGTTCTCCTGGCTTGCACACTTTATCCAGAAAACCGAGCAAAAGATTCCAACACATCTCTTTATTGTCGATCTATGTTGTCTCTACGCAACGGTTGCATCTCGCTAATGAAAGTCGCTTATTTGTTCGATATCTTTGCACATGAAATATGATAATATGGCACAAAAATGAAAACCGTGAAACATATCTTTATTGATAAGGGACGAAAATCCATGTCATAAAACGCCAGGAAAGTACATTTAGTTTTTGTTATTCTGGTTAATTTAAAATTATCACGCTAATTTCATCACTGTGGGCAACAGTGCAACTAAAATTGACTGTCCGTTTTTTTTCCTTCGTGCACTTTGCTGACTATATCGATACCACCGCCTATCTGCCACCATAACGTCAGTGTTTAACAACGTGATGTTTTTGTTGTAGGGTAGGGTAGGTGTTGTAGGGTATAGGGGGTAGGTAGGGCCGATTTTTATTTTTTATAAAAGAAGGGCGCTAGTGTCTAGTGTGATTTTATCATGTATCTAATAGCGACCCGACTATTTCCGTATTACGGGTTTTACTGTACTATTACCAGTTACTAACAGTTTAGTTAGTAACAGCCGCTTCAGTTTGCGGTGATGCGGAGTTTAAATTTGAATTCGATTCGATTCGGCATTCGACGATATTCCAAGGTTAAAATTTTAGCGCTGGTAAACTGCGAGAAAGCGACTTAGCTTTTTTATGATATTGCAAGGCAAACAAACAGATGGATTTCCTGATGGTAAGAAATTCACGCCGCCTAGAGACTAAAAGGTGGCAATGGTGCGTTGCCAACCTTAGGCCGGGATTTTAGGTCTCGAGCTAATGGAAATTTACCGTCTATTTTGCCCTCCAAACAGGAACGCGTCAACGACAAGCGCTGACGTTGTGGCGGCAGGAATAGGTAAGGCGGTGGTACCAATGCGGACGAGTCGCTGCGAAACTCTACAACCAGTCAGATTTCACGGTGTTAGTGACGGTAAGCCTGCGCTCGCCTGTTACGAGCTGCCTGGCACATGAAGGCAGATGGTCTATTCTGCTAAGAAGTCCGGACTAAAAAAAGGGTTCAAGTAAGTGATATATGTACCTACACAAAAAATCAGTAAGTAGTTTCCTCGATTTTGTTGAGTGGAGTTGAGATTCCATTATCAGATCCAGACATGATGGCAATGTGACAATGTGACACTTGAAGATACGCTCTTTTAAATTGAAAAATTAATTTTTAAAATCGGATCAGAACTGATTATCAAAAAAATATACTAGTAGAACATGTAACTACTATGAAAACTGAAATACTGAAAGCCAATGATAACTGTCAAGACCGAAGGAGAACCTAAAAATTTGTGTTTCGCCCACTTGTCCGTTCAGTAGTCAATATTGGAAGTAAGCTGTAATAGAGTTTAGTTTTAGCACTAACTACTATATTCGTTGAATGTTACTTGGTAATTGCCGTAGTTACGGCATTTTTGGAGAACATGATCTACGGTAATCAATTGCTGCTCTGTTATTTTCTAAAGTATTTTGAAATATAATTTGTAGGTAGAACTTGTAACTTTTATTATAGCGCGCTTTTTTTTGTGAAAAGTTTATAAATACGGATTCCTTCCGCAATACTATTGTAGTTATTTCATTACCAAGAAAATCCCTAAATGTACGGTATACTCGTAACTCCCTAGTTGAGCTTAGGTAATTTGGTATTTTTTTAAATACCAGCGTAAATAAATTTCTATGTTGAGCAACTATGTCTAATGAAGTGACTTACTTGTATCTAACGTATCTAATGCGGTCTTCAGTTACTATGAGCCCTGACCATGAGTTTACGGCTTGTCAAGTTTACTACATTCTCTACCGTCTCTGTAAATTATTTGTATGAAAACTTTGAACAGCGCCTCTATTGGTAACTAAGAGAAACACATTTTAGACCAAAGGTGTCATAGAGTTCGACACGTAACTTACCTAACATAATCTATACCAACACCTGGTAAAGCCTCTGAATAGTTATTTTGGGGGCTCTATATGCAAAATGCTTTAACATATTCATATACTGAGTGTTTTCCAATATGAGCTCTATAAGAACAAAATATGTTAAAAATAACAGTTTGCATTCTGGGAGTGCCAGCAGAATTGGAAATCATTTATTTGGTAAAATACATGTTCGCGAACGAAAAAAATACAACGCGCTTTGCGTGAGGTGCTTGCACCTTTTCATAGTAATAAATGCGGCGACAACATACAGGCATTTTACTCTCCCATCTTACAAATTTTCGATTAAGTAGGTCAATGTGTACTGACGCGAGTGAAAAATTTTTTACCCATTACAAAAATGAAGAAGGTCGCTAAAGAGATTTCACTTCAATAAATAAGGAAATCGGTCCGATTGTTTTCGCTTCTTTAATAATTTAAAGATGAGGAAAAGCCATACGCTTTAATAAACAAGTGTATGCTATCAACAAATTCCCGGTACGATATCAAAGAGTTACCGTGTAGGCGCGTCACGCACCGACGCAAGAGGTCAGCGCCGAATTCATGTTAATTATTGTGGTCGTCTCCGAACTGCTGATGCCGAGCCGAGCAAACTTGTCACGAAACAACAACCCGAACTGCTGCAGAATTGGCAGCGCTGACAACTGGAACACAGAGATGTCAATAATTATTTCAACAAAATATTGTAACATTATTGCATTATTTTAATCATTACCCAAGCAAAATGCTGCATAGCATTATAATAACCCATTTGTGTTTGCCTTTATCGAGCTGCCAGGCAGATAGCCTAGGCAAATGTTCGAGTAAGAAATGAGAGTACACAGAGGTCTCAGACCAACGCGCATTGTGACTTAGAGTTTTACCTTATCAAATCCAGTTATTATGTAAGCTCTTTCTAAAGTACACATTCCAATTTTTAGATAGTGTTTAGGACATGTAATAAAAAATGAAAAATAACGTGATCATTTTTTTCTTTTTTTACTTTGATTAGCGCATATAGAATAAGTTCGTCCTGTGAGTAATTCACTTTATAAACCACTGAAGATGTCGGTCGCCTTGATTATACCGTATCAATTTAAAATTGGGTAATAATCGTTGTAATTTTCGACCTGGCAAAACGTTCACTTGAATAATATTGTACAAATAAACAATTTTCTGACAAAATACATTTTTAAAATTAAACTGTAGTGTCTTCTAGCTGGTAGCGTTGTTTTTTGATAAATTAGTACCTATACATTTATTTTTAATTTGTAATTTTTAACGCCATGTAGCTTCTATTAAAAATATTATGTGATAAACATAAAGTTTGTAACAAAAATAGAAAAAAAACATATATCCAGGCAAATAGAAATGGGCCACAAAACACATTTTGAGCGTTCTTAGATTTTTGTCTGTATGTGTCATTTTGCCAAAAACTATGAAACGTTTCGCTTAAATAATTAAGAAAGAATCACAAAGAAATATATTTAAGTTTCCAAGTTATCTGAGAGTGAAAAAGCTACGTACAAAAAAAGAAAACTTAGGAAGTAAACTGGAAAATAATAAAAAAAAGAACGCTGAGTCCAGACAAAAAGTTAGTTATTTTTCGAGAAAACTAATGATACGAGTAGTAAAACTGAAATAAAACTCAAGTAAAAAGTTATTTGTTTATAAAGGAACAAAGACTAGGAACTGAAAGACAAAAAGACTAAGAAGCTCTTAATCATTGTTCATTATGAAACTAATAATTAAAAATACAAAAAAACTGTGATTAAAATTTGTTGCATGTGCGTATGTGCAATATGTTATATATGCAATATATTATGTAAATATGTTCATTTTTTTTCCTTTTTTTGCAACTCGGTTCCATTCTGGGTGTTTATTAACATTATTCTTGTATATATTTAAGTATTTTTATGTATTAGAATCATTGACTAACACCTATAATACAAACTAATTATTTAGTTTGGGGTTAGATTCAATTTGTGTAACTTGTCCAGGGAAATTTATTATTATTCTGTACCAATATTCAATTTTGTTTCCTTTTTTTAAGGTACAAAAATGTTAAACATATATACTTTACTGTCAAATAATAAGTTTATTTGCTACAAATATATTTTTTTAATTCAAATGGACGAGTTTTTCTATATTCAGTAAAGACTATGAAAAACAAGACAGTACAGTTCATAAAATAACTAATTCTGTTACGATTTGTATACGTTGTACGAATCGTAACAGAACTACGGAATGTACACCAGTTCACAATTACGTAAATTATAAAAAAAAACTTACATTAGAAAAACCAGCAGCAAAAATTATCATCCAACCCCAACCACCATCAGGTGGAATGAATTCTCCATCTTTCTTTACCTTTGACTTTAATTTTTTAGATTTGGCCATCGCATTTGGTAATTTTAATTAGATATTATGTACCTATTAATGTCACAAAAGTTATATATTTGAACAACTCGAAACTTGAACTAGTCTGGTTTTGATGCTTTCAAGTGAACTTCTGAGACGCTGATAAATAATACGCGATATATATTATCGACCATTGCAATATATAAAATGCAATAAATACTTACTGTTGTGATGATAAGATATAACATATAACTGACAGAATGAAACATTCATCACATATTTAGAGAATATCGTATAATTAGACAATTAGTAACGTGCGTTCAGGATAAAATTCTGCCTAAGATATTAGGTGATAGGTAATATTATAACTTTGTGACTGATTAAAAGAGAAGAGAAATTAGGATTCATTTTATATTTTGTGTTTGTCCGCGACTTCGTCAGTATACAATAGATGTGATTCATACCTATTGTAGTCATTTGGGGGTGGATTTTTGAAAAAAAGCTGGCCTTTGTTTGAACTTGGATCTTTAGCTATTTGCTTATCAAATTTTATCAAAATCAGTTCATAGGTTTAACCACAAAAGAGCAACATACAAACAGACAGACTTTCGCATTCATAAATAGTTATATGTATAAGTATGGATGTATGGATTAGTAGGGATTTATAACTTATTTGAAGACTACACATGACCAAGGTTTCAAATGCATATATTTGTCGCTGCAGGAAGTAAGAATCCTTTAATCTTTTTTAATTAGACATAAAACTCATTTTTGTTTAGCGTTGACCATGGGAGGATTGGGAAGCGATTCCCGGGTCGGATAGATGTGTGTTTTCAATATTCTAATAAAAAACACAATACTGCCTTAGATTTCCTAAGTGCCCTGTTTGTAATAGGTTTGCCACAATATGCGAGTGTTAGCGAGATCAGACAGAAAGAAGGAGTGACAGGAAGTGTTTGTAAAACATGAGACACGACAGCTTGTGGGTTTGGTCATGTGGAAAGAGATAAAAAATTGACAAAGCATATATATAAGAGCAAAGCGAATGGGGACGGATGTAGGTGCCTGGGGAAAAAGAAATACTTGGCGGCCACGCAAGAGATTTGTGTCCCTATACTCTATAGCTCTTCTTTATCTGTCCTTTGTGTTATATCTTCTGTGTAAAGAATTATCTTTTAAGATTTTATGTAATGCGTAGATTCCTGCAGCAATTATAACAACTTCATGTTGTCGGTGGGGCAGCAGGCAGCCAGTAGACTTGGATATTAGGCCTAATACCTCGGTCATAGGACACGCGACCCATCTATTAAATCTATGATATCTGTAGAATACCGTTGTCTGTTTTCATCAAGAGAGCCATGCTCTTGTTCTTTTCCCATAAAAATAAAAAATAAATGAGTAAAAGTAAAACTAGCCGAAAATACTAAGTTCCACAATGTGCTGGTGGCAAGCCTATCGCCAACCGGGCGCGTATCCAATTCCAATCCATTGGAAAATAGAAAATACACACTTTTTTGTTGCCAGAACCGGGAATAGAACCCGGGACCTCAAGAAGTAAAGTCCGATCCCAGAACGCTAGACAACAGAGGCGATAATGAGTATAAAGTAGATATGTGTACAAATAATATATTACAGTAAATAGGTAGGTAATTGCCACCTAATTACATTTAACATACACTGAGTAAATAAATAAATTAATAGGATTTAAGTAACCGGTTTATCATAAGATATGTTAACGTAAAGTCACATAGGTCAAACAGTCAGACGGCAAATTTTAGATAAATGCTTTGCTTAAAAGTAAATACTACATACTTTGATTACTGTAGAGGTAAATAATATACTCTTAGAGATAAACGTATTATTTGAAATAGCAAAACGAATAAATCGCTGAAGATTATAACAGCAGCCACAAGGAGATTTACAGTCTTCCGACAGATTTAGAGTACGGATAAATATATCTATTCTCTATAAATTTTAAAGAAAGAAAAAAATTTCGCCCCAGACAGGATTTGAACTTGTAACCTTTCGTCTCAATATCTATTCTCGCTCATACAAGCATACTTACTCGTACCTACCTAAATTCAGACAATAACAACTTTAGGTTATCGTGTTAATATATTGTTAATATTATAATTATATATTGTAGGTACATTGTTTTACATTTTTTTATACAAAACAAGTGATGATTGCAGAGGCAGTTAGTAGATCTACATTGCATTAGCAATCAGCAGACGACAGTGTTTTACAACAGATAGTTTTTTACTTGATTCCAGTAATTTTGCTTCTAAAATGTTGCTATGAGGCGGTGGCGATTGCAATTGCAAGTTAAAAAGGTTTATAGGTACGACATCTATTCCGGACTAGTGATAAGGCGAAAACGCCTTTTTTAATCTATTTTTTTTTATGACATTGGAAGGCAAACAAGCAGACGGATTTCCTGATGTTAAGAAAATCACGCCGCCTAGAGACACCAAAGGTGGGAATTGTGTGTTGCCAACCTGAGGCCGGTATGTTAGGCCTCGAGCAAAAGTAAGTTTACCGGCCACCTTACCCTCCGAACCGGAACACGTCATGACGTTATGGCGGCAGGAATAGGTAAGGCGGTGGTACCAATCCGAGCGAGTCGCTGCTAAGCTCTACCACCTAGTCAGATGTCACGGTGTTAGTGACGGTGAGCCTATGCTCGCCTTTTACGAGCTGCCTGGCAAGGAAGGCAGATTTCTTCAATGTATTTGAATTCTACTATAAAAGCGATACTTCGCGATTAATGAATTGTAAAAGTAGCTTACACATAAATTACCTAAGTAGGTATATGCTTCATTAATGCAAAAATTATGTCCCACAATTTCATTATAATCGTCAGTTATTATAAATAACCATCATAATGGTAGATGGTAGGATCTTAAAATGAAATTGGCATTCTTCTCTGGGGAAGCTCGGCCGAGGTAAACACAATATTTGTCTTGCAAAAGAGGGCTATACGGGCAATTTATAATTTAGGCCCAAGAGTTTCCCTCAGGGAAAAGTTTAAAGAAATAAAAATTCTAACAGTGACTTCTCAATATATTTTTGAAAACTTGATATATGTCTATAAAAATATAAGTTTGTTTAAGAAAAATTGTGATGTACATGCTGTAAACACAAGGAATAAAAACAATCTTGTTGTGCATAAGTCTCGTCTCCACAGAATCAGTAATTCTTTCATGGGCCAATGTATACGTTTTTACAATAAACTTCCCGAGCATATTAAAGACTTACCATTTAATAAATTTAAAAAATGTATTAAGATAAAGTTGTATGGTAAGGGTTATTATAAGATTTCAGAATATTTAGAAGACAGAAATGCTTGGGATTAATTGCTCCTCATGCAAATCTCTGCAAATTATTTGTGAATGTAATAAACTTTTGTAAATTAGATTTATAAGAAAAAAGACAAGCCCGCTGAGTTTCTTTCGCCGGATCTTCTCAGTGAGTGGCCGCGTTCCGATCCAGTGGTAGTTTTTAGAATTATATAGACGCGCTACAAGAATCTGTATATGGATCTACGTAATAAAAGCTATTTTGAATTTGAAATTTGAATTTGAAATGATGGCTATTTATTTACCTATGATTAGTTATAATACAGGGTTACTGGTAAGTGGTAACTAACATGCGTTAGTGCGTTGTTGCTTTTGATGTACTAAAGCCGCCCTAAAAAGGTTATGCTTTAGTTACCAGTAACCCTTGTACAGGTATATGTATAAGGACCTACTGAAGTATCTTGATAGATATTCGAGTACTATTATCGTTGATTAAAATCTACACAATTTGCTTACTTTGTGGTTAGATTAATTTGTGTAAATTGTGCAGGCATATTTATTTATTATTGTAACAGATGTTAGTAGATATTTGGTTCTAAATAAAGTTATTACGATGTTCTTACATTGAATTGATTATTGCTGACAGTTAGTAGAAGGTAAGTTCCACGAAGCGGTTACGGTTGTAACGTCAAGTAGTTGATGGCTAGTTTTGTAAACAATGCAATAACGAACAATTTAGTAAATGGAAGTCTTATGACAGCTATACCAGTTTGGCAGATTAGTGGTGTAGTAATAGGACCAAGGTATTTTGAGAACACATTTTTAAAATCTGTACATTCTGGTACCTTTATTATATTGTTTGGGATATACTTAATTAATATGTTTTTTACTCCTGACAGCAAAATATGACCTAAATATGGCAGCGCGTAGCTATTGTGTGGCCACGGTGTTAAACCGAAGATGCAAGTCTACTGTCTACCCAACCTTCCGGACCGAAGCATTGCACGGTCATTATGGCGGCAGAAATAGATAAGGCACGCCCGAAATAAACATACCTAATTACCACTTGGTAGCGACCCGCGGGCATTGGCTAGTTATATTACAAGTCCTTTGGTTATCTTATCGTTTCGGGCATTGAGTGCCCTAGTCAGATGTCGGCGGCATGATGTCTCAATGTTTCATATCTATCTGTGTTTTGAATGGAGCCATTATATTAGAAGGTCACTGATGAAGATGAACTATAACTATTTATAAAATAAAATAAATTAATACCTTGGACTGTTATACCTACGTCATATAAACACTGAAATGCATTCCCATAAAAAACAGACTTCTATGTTCTATATTTGTTTATTTATTTTTCAAGCCTATTCCCTTACTTAGCAAGTACGTAAGAAAGTCAAGAATGAGAGTCCATTCTCTCTTTTTTCTAACAGTTTTTGACACTCGAAAAATGTTATTGTAATGTACCTATAGTAATAAGTAGTTTATATTTTCCATCATTATATATGTACAAGCTGCCTGCTTTCATATTTATTTCGCCATGTAGTTTCTAAGTGTGAAGATCTTGCGGTGTCTATAGTTATTACCCTTGTAGAAAATAACTGACTTAAAAATAAAATATTAAGGCCCCATACTTAGTCAGCCAGAAGAGCCAATCAGCGTACTCCCCCGTTCCATGATTACTATGAAATATTGCGCTTTAAAGTAAATGTTTTAAGCACCAAATCACTATTTTTGACACTATAAAAGTAATTAGAAAAAAAATATAAAAACTGAAACAGTTATCTTTTAGGTGTAATACTTATCTATGTTTATGTTAAATCTGATGTCGATATTTTCATAATTGAAGTAGACAGTTGGGTTTTGCTTTCAAAAAAGGGTTAAATTTTTGATTTTTTTCTATCGAGCAAAGTGAAATGAATCGTGTTTTGGAAACACTAGTCTTGTAAAGCATATTAATGTTAATCTTGTGTATTTTTGTCGCCAAGATCCATAATTGCTTTGTATGAAAAAAACAGTATATTGCTGACGTATTTTAGCATACATGGCCCCTTAAGGTAGAAGATGTATCGTTGAGTTAATATTAATGATGATTAGATACTTCATGATTGATGAATTGTTCCTATTGAAATTTAAATGATTGCTGGCAAAGTATTCTTTTTTACCACGACTTCTGGTCTAACAGTTGAATTGTCGTTTAATTTAATAATAAGTCACTCTTTTCTTGAAGTTTCTTTTCTCGTAATGTTTCGGAAACACTGAGCCGGTAATAGATTCCACAAAAGCGCGCGCGAGGCAAAAAAATGTCGCTACGTGTTCTCAGTAAGATTCTCTGTGTTGGTCCGGGTCTCCTGTGTAGAATAGACCATCTGCCTTCATTTCAGTAAACTCCTGAGAGCCAAGCAAATATTGAATGGGTCATTGCCATCAGGCCCACTGGTGGTAGGTCGCTGTGATGCAACTCGTCCACTGTCATCAGCCGCCTTGCCTATTTGTGTCGTCATAATGGCAGTGTCATGTTCCGGTCTATTTTTTTATTTATGACAATGGAAGGCAAACAAGCAGACGGATTTCCTGATGGTAAGAAATTCACGCCGCCTAAAGACACCAAAGGTGGTAATGGTGCGTTGCCAACCAGAGGTTGGGATGTTAGGCCTGAGCGAAAGTAGATAAGTTGGACCTTATGGCGGAAGGAATAGGTAAGGCGGTGGTACCAATCCGGGCGAGTCGCTGCGAAACTCTACCACCTAGTAGGATGTCACGGTGTTCGTGACGGTAAGCCTGTGCTCGCTTTTTACGAGCTGCCTGGTAGGAAAGCAAATGGTCTGTTCTATGTTAAGGATCTGTAAGGTAGGGTAGCTGGCAGACTTGCACAATTGGCCTAAAACCTCAGCCACAAGACGGTGACGAACTTACAACATAATATGTATTGTCTATACGTCACGATTATCTCTTACCATATGGGGCACAGTGTGCTTGTTCGTTATTTTATCACATAA
>NJDC01001932.1:20117-33528 GCA_002245475.1 Calephelis virginiensis | reverse complement strand
TGTACGTATACGTTTACTTTGGGTGGACATAGTTTATTTATAGTATAGGACATAGATTTTATTGAAAAATATGAAAAAGCATATAGTTTAATCAATAATGCTGTACAACACAGTTTACATATAGAAATATATGATGCTTACCTTCTTTTTTAATTCGGGAAATAGTATTCTTAGACAACCCTGTTGCCATACATGCTCTTGCGTTACTATATTCCAGAGGGTGGTAACGGCCGGTATTTTTCTCCTCCTCAAAATATTTTATGACGTTGTAAACGATTTTTCGTGCATCGCTATGCAGAATCTTGCCCCGTTTATGCTCATTACAAACACAAACGTTCAATAGCAACAAAAACGTAATAGTTATAACAAGAAACTTTAACAAAAACAATAACAAGAAACTAATAACAGTTTAACAAAAACAATATACTATAACAATGAAACAAAAATCTATAACAAACTCAAACAATGTAGTTACGTCTTAGCTCACAGAATAGCGAAACCGGACTGAGCATAGAACACTAATATCCGAGGATCTTTCGACAGTTCTCGTGGATAATAACGGTTACTTTTTTTGTGTTCATTACATGCGAGTGTGAGTATAGACGGCAATAGTGTGTAAGCGAGAGGCGACTACAGTCGCCGCCATCTTCAGTCCCATTCTTTAAGTGCGCGGGTTGTATTTAACTAAGCATTGTCAAAATTTACTTTATGAATGACAAATTTTTAAACAATGTTTAAGGCTTAATCAAGAGATTAGTTAAGCAATGTTTAGGAGGTTATTTAACTACTTTTTATGTATAAGGCAGGAGTCTTACTATTCTTCTTGTCTGATGTTAACCTCTTTTTCATGTCTTTGGTAGCATACTTCTTCAAAAAATCCCACTGTCTAGAATGATCTCCAATATCCCAAAACATTTTAAATATTCGTGATCTAGTCTCTGCCGATATCTTTTCATAACATTTCTTTCTACACGTTTTAGGACATGACGGTTTCAGTATTTTACTATCATGCACTTTTCCATTTCTACTTATATACTGTAAGCCTCTGTTGACGTTTCGTTTTCTCACCATATCCTTCCAGTCGTTCAGACAGCGTTCTCTTAACCTACCTTTACCTTTTTTAATTTGTAAATCTCGTTTGCCGGTCTGAGAAGTTGGAGTAGTAGTTGGAGAGCTTGTTTCATTAATATAAGTATCAGGTGTAGAAACAGGACTGTCAAAATGTACAGGCGAGGGACAAAAGTCAATGTAGGGCGATGGCATCGGAGTAATATCATATGTTTTTTCAGGACAGATACTCGTACTAGGCTATACATTGATATTTGGTTCGAGAGCAATTACTAATAACTAAGAGCACACAATATTGCATCCGCGCTTCGCGCGTTTTCGTCGTATACTGAGCTAGTTTCAACATGTACCAACAGGACTGTATACGTGTCCCATATATAGTAGTATAGTGACACTTGACTCAGTGTACTGTGCGCAAATTTAATAAACTGTTTACTTGATCCAGTATACGACATTTTATTTCGGTTATTTATTGGAATATGAATATTGTTTTTACATATATATATAGGAAATGATTTAATTAATGAAAATATAATAAAAAATGCAATTCCCAAAAAATGTTAGCTGACTCAGTATACTTAGGGCCCGTCGATAAGCCATCGTCGGTCTCGTACCTTTGGCAGAGAAGTACGCCTGTGAATGGTGTTTTCTATTGATTTAATATCTACTTAAAGTATATTTTATTGAAGGCTTGTTTGGGGTCTTGGTAGCCTTTGGCAACACAAGGGTTTTGGGTTACTGTTAATTTTTGGTTTTGGTGCCATCGCGAAAGAAGATGGTAGTAGTTTTTTCGTAATTATTGAACTTCGTGTAAATGATGAGTAAAATTAGTTAATTCAGGTGGCAATTAGTTCAGCAAGTATTTAGTAGCAATAGTGATGATTATTTGACTCTTTTGCCAAGTCAAAATGGAAAAGTATACATAAATGACGTCTTTTGTGTTTGCTATCTCTATTGTATTTCTGTTGGTCACTGGAGATAGCAAATATAAAACACGTCATTTGACAGCTAGATGAGGTACACTTTTCATTTTGATTGGGCAACTGCGTTACATAATCAGACTCCAGTTTTGTTCAGTGCACAAGTGAAATGTTTGTGAAGAAATTAGTGTACCTATCGTGTATTTCCTCGATGCCACTGCTTTATTCAAGACCCTGACAAGACTTTGATTAATGACGTGAATGACTTATACCGAAGACGTGGCAGCATGGCTTTATGGTCTTAGCCGGCCCTAGAAGAGACAAATTGATTAAAAAAGGGTTACAGTGTGACCGTTTTTCGTATTTTTTTTTAGTATAAAGTTGGAGTATTTGAGGGTCCAAAAATATTTATAAACCAATGGTTCAATATTGGTATCATTTCAATTGCAAAGGTTTTTTTTGGTATATTCACCTCGTAACCCTAAAAATAGAAAATATGTGTGTCCGTGGGGCTGATTATGTATCTCAGTGCCTACCTCGAAATGAAAAAGTGTACATCAAATAGCTGTCAAACGACGTCATTTGACAGCAATTTCATGTAACACTATCAGGAAATCCTACCAGGAAAACGATCTGGGGGCTGATAATGTATTTTAGTGGCCAACTTAAAATGGAAAAGTGTACATCAGATAGCTTTCAAATGACGTGTTTTATATTTGCTATCTACGGTGACCAATAGAAATACAATAGAGATAGCAAACACAAATGACGTCATTTGACAGCTATTTGATGTACATTTTTGCAATTTGAGCTGGCCACTGAGACACATAGTCAGCCCCCTGGACATACGCATTTTCCATTTTTAGGGTTGTGAGATAAATATACCTAAAAAAACCTTTGCAATTGAAGTGATACCAATATTGTACCATTGCTTAATAAATTTTCAAAAAAAATATTGAAAATTAAGTGCGTTATGTTAATTTTATCAAATACATATTATTTGCATGTTATTGAGAATCTCCAATAAACAGATCTATGGACTCTTTAGTATAGAGGATTAAATTCTCAAAGTAGATAAATTTTATGCAAAGTTTGACTGAGTTGTCTTTCATTAATTCTGCCCCCGATAGTTAAAAAGAAGTATCTAGCGAAAAGTTAAAACGGAGAATTAAATGTTTTAATAAACGAAACAAGAAATTTCATGCTGACTTCTAGACAGTTAAAATATTTACGTTTTCAAAACTTTAAAGTAAAGTAATGCTTACTACAGAGGCTTTTGCTTGATTTAATGATATTATGAATTTATTAAAAAAATGTAATAAAAATAACGAAAATCCTGTTTCATCTTAGCATAAAAATGATGAAAAATATAATATACTAAAGCAAACAGACGTAAATGGCTATAGGCGTCTTTTACATTTCAATCACTATGAATGGTACTTTTCCTCTGTATTTCGTCTCTCTATCCAGAATATTATTTTAACAGAAATGGAAGCATGTAGGTATTTTTGCCTTTTTTTCTTAAGAATAAAAAAAATTAGGTATTTAGTTATATAAATAGGGCACAAGTGGTTAGATGCGGTCGTTTTTCTTAATGTGAAAGAGGTTTTCAAATAGCGCATATGCAAATTATAGTTTTGCGTCTTTTTATTTTTTTCTTAGAAATAGGGACAAATATGCGCCTTTTTTTATTACTGAACTTAAAATGAAACTACTTAGTGTTAGGACATGATTTACATAAATGCGAATTTTTAATTAAGTTTTAAATAAATCGTCTTTTCATCTTCGATCGGGTGTAAAAAGATGTACAGAAGCCTATTTTGTTGTACTAAAACCGCACAGGAGGTAGTTAGCAATATCTTTAAAAATACAGACAGATGCGCCATTTTTTCCTGATTCCGGCAATCTATATAACTCAAATTATGAAAAAGTGTTAGATGCGTCTTTTTTACTATCGGCGACAAAATTGGTCTGAAGACAGATCTGCATAAAGCAAATTTTAGTTATAGTAAATATATGTACTAGGTATTGATTTGAAATAAATTACTATGATTAAAAAGATATGCTTATTTGTAACATTTTCAAAGTATATAGCGTAAGTCATAATATTCTTTACGTTAAATTTAATTTTCTTTTTAGTATTTTTCAGCAGTTTTTATTAATTTCGTTGGTAGGTTTATTTATTTAGAAACGGTCACACTGATGACTGATTGAAAGATAGTCGATTGGAGTTTTATTTTTTCTTGAGAATATTATATTGTAATCTTTGTTGAGAATTTGTTGTACTTCTAAATCTGAAGTTGTTTGCAATTTCTGATTAATATTATCATTGTAAGAGAAAGTGTCAAAATAGGAAATAAACGTATTTTTGAGTATTTTAACAAATGTTATTGTTATCGTGATTGAAGTCGTGGGACTTGCAATGGCTAGCCTTAACAATCCGAATAGTCGATTAACGTCGGGCCCGAATGCACAATTCCCAATGGTGAATACGAACAATCGCCTACCGCCTGGAACAGGCCAGTATCCTATGAACACCCACAATCCAAATAATGGCAATAATCTCTCCAACAACACGACTAATTCAAGCAACAGCAATAATACGAACATCAGTAACCCCAATAATCGTATTCCATCAGGGCCTAATACTCCTGGTAGTCAAGATGCTCCTCAACAAGGTATAAAAATTTTCATACAACGGGACTATTCTGAAGGCACTGCTGTCAAGTTTCAAACTCGATTCCCACCAGAATTTGAAGGAAGGGTAAGTGAAAGTTAGTTTTTGTTTTTGTAAAAGGTTTGTGTTAGAGACACTGAAACTCGATAAGTAAGCTTGTTCGTATAGATCATAAAAAAATATCAGTTTTGTAGATTTGTTTTTGTAGAACACTAGGAAATCTTGATTTTTCATTTTTACTTAGGTGTAATTAGACTTAACTCAAAGCTTGCAAAATCCAAATCAAACAGTTCTTGTTTTACAGATTATCACTTTAAGTAAATAAATGGTATTTTTTATTGATATATTTGCTTATTGAAAGTTACATTGTTAAAAAAATCTTTTGGAAACATATTGTCTGAATGAATTTTGACTTAAATTGAAATATTCAAATAAAATTATTTGTATCCTTTCTTATGACCTTAAGAAGTCATCTATTAGTATTCAAGTTGTCAATTCAAGATTTGTCCACCTCGTTATTAAACCCCGATTTAACACATATAGTGTATATATAACAAAGTACTATGCCATACATAACATTATTTTGAAAGAAATGAAGTTGCTTCAAATAGATACAATTTAAGAACTTTCAAGATAAGAGCACATTCACACCTTAAGGCTAGCCTTGCACTAGGCAGTCTAGCTGTGATACCAAATTTCTTGTGTGGGGAACTTGGATGGGTAGATGATAATAATGGATGGATCTTTCACACCATGTCATGTACTGTCAAATATTCAAGCAGCCATGTTGCCTAGTAAGTACTTGGCCTAAAGGTCTGTAATGAATTTGTAAGACCCTAGTTTTGTAGGTATAGGATGTAGTCAGATGACTCACCATACCTACATAAGAAAAGAAAATAAATTATAGTAGTACTATTTAAATTATGAGCTTGGGCTATATTTATCAAGCTTCGGAAATCCGAATATATTTTAAAGATATCTATATAGAGTTGTTATTACATGATTAATCATTTCACTTAAATTTAGATTAGGTCAGCTAATTTAAAAATAAGAGTATAAAGTGTAAAAAGTGTAAAGCCGAACAAAATTTAAATAGTAGTACTAGATTATGTTCTACAAGCAAGCTGTAAACTTAATCTGATACGGGTATGACGTACAAAATGTAAAAAATAATGGTTTTGTGTCACCATTGCTGTAAAATGTTTGTAGAATCTAGTAGTTTGTATTTCAAATATTAAATGACAACAGATATTAACTTCAAAATTATCCATCTTACTTCAAAAAAATTAAACTCTCATTGAACAAGCATTTTATTTAGAAAGTATCTAAAATTCAATTCTCAACCAGGAACATGCTAACATATCATCCACTTATATAATGTCATTGTTTGGTTTTTAAATTTAAACAGTGTTTGGTTAAATGGGCATCTGAATATTTTCTGTGGTAAGGCCTTTGTTTATTTAAACTTATTGAATTTAACTTAACAAATTTTATTACATTTATTTTTCAATTATAAATTCTATTAGTTACTTATACTGACCTAGATACACAACATCTATGTAAATGTCTTGTACAATAAATTCTGAATGTAGTATTAGTAAATTAGATAATATTCTTGATAGTTCCCATCAAGAACATAATTAAAGAATCACAATTTTTATTGCAGCATTCAATAGGTTTAATTACATTGAACTTTGAGTAAAGTTAACCAAACTTTTTAATTTATGTGTCTGTTTATAAATGAAGAACTCTATTAGTATTAACTGCACTAGTATTAATTTAATTTTTGTACTACTGTAAAGGTACATTATTTAAATGTAATGTTGTAAGAGGTTCAGTAGTATTATAATCAAACAAGAAGAGCTACAAAGAGGTTACTGCTAGTATTAATCAATACTGTGAAAAAATTGTCTTTGTAATTCAAAAAAGTCAATTATACATACACACAAGTATGTATGTATGTATGTAGCTTACACACAATATATGTAACATTTCACAGACAGACACACATACTCACAACTTACAACACTTTTTGATGTGCTATAGATAAACTACAAACATTCAGGAACTTAATACTGTAAGTTTTAAGAAATAATCCATTAGCCACCTCCCAGTTCTTTCAGACCTGGGAGGTGGACCTCCACAAGTCCAAATTTGATGGGTTTACCAGTAGGCATATCCAGGGTTACGTCTTCTATCTTTGAGCTCCATCTGTCATATGTCTTTCTAAAATCGTTTCTTTTTCAATTTAATTTCATTCAATCTCCTTAAGACTGCTTGTGATCGGTATAGATAAGGGACTTTAGTCTTTTTCCTTTATATCCATATTACATCTTCACGCCCATATCCCCGAAGAGGTAGGCAGAGGCACAACCAGGGCACCCATGACTAGCTGAAGATACTAAGTCCCATAATGTGATAGGTCGCAAGCCTATCGCCAACCGGGCACATATTTTTAAAGATCTAGCTTACCTCTGTGCATCGAGAAAATTGTCATTTTAAGGTTCAGAGGGTAATGACAGACCTGAAGAGTCTCCCTACCATGTGGAGTATTTACTCAATACTTATATAACAATGCAGTAATTGTCCAGGTATTCGTCTTCATTTTTATGATAGATCATATTTTTATGATCTTAGTGAAGAGTTTCACACAACATCCAAACAGGCTCTCGCTATATTCTTTAGTCGGGAGCTAGACTCAAACTCAGACTTGAGTAACTTATATGTCTTCCATTCTGTGGATATGGTTTGGTCCAGTTTATTTAGTTATGTAGTGATGTTTATTGTGAGGCTAGACATTAGGCAGGAGTATTTCTCAACAACTTCTCTTTCAGTGCCACTGGTATTAATGGTTCCTCTCGTGTTGTTGGTGATCACTTTATTTTGGAGGTGTTCATTTTATGCCCCACTTTTACACTTTCACTGATAAGTTCATTTAACATACTTTGTAGAAAATGAGAGATTTTAGCAAACAAAACAAAATCTCGACAATATAAGGTAATTAATTTCTATGCATCGACATTTAGTCCATGTACCTGACAGTTTAGTTTTCTGAACACACATTCTAACACTGCAGAATACTACTACTATATGTATACTAAGTAAACTAATTTAATAGATGTGAATTTTGTTTTACAGATAGACCGACAAACTTTTGAATATACTATAGAAAGATTGAATGAACATTTTGAAATGGCTGAGACAGCAGATTGTAGTACTTATTGTGAAGGCTGCCTTGCATGTTTAACTGCATATTTCATATATATTTGCACTGAAACACATTATGAAAAGGTTAGTATATTGTAATTTAAGGTGGTAAAAACATGACAGCAAAAACTTTATTTAAAATGACTTAAATGACTTTGTGTGCACAGTTATATCAGCTTCTGTTAGTCAAAGAGTTGGAGAGGTAGGTAGTCCATTCTGTACATGCTTTACAGTCAAAATACTTGGATTGCACAGCATGCAGCAACGAGATCCACAATACCCTCTGGCTTATAGCCAAATGCTTCCCTGCCATGTTGTGGAGCGAAACTGGGGGCCTACTATAAACTGACGAAGCATTCTTGTTAAAGGAATGTTTTACTTCCGTCATAACTAAAGTGCCCTTTAAGTAAAAGGGCACTTTAGTTATGACGTACGTAGTACCATTAGCTTTTTAGTAGACTCGTTTATTTATTACTTCATTGAACAAATGAGTTTTGTAAATTTTGTCTGTTACCATTTTATTTTTAATCTTGTTTTTCTTATTACTATAAGCCATTTTCTTTTTGTCAGCCAAACATTTCTCACAATAAAATTGACCAATGTCAAGTACTAAACTTTTTTTAAAGTGTCCCCTTGCGAAAGACTAAGATTTTTTGGCTATAAATGTTTCTTTTATTTTATGTAGTTTTTTTACACATCTTCGATAAGCGCTTTTCTGATTTTCGTCGTCATATTAAATAATGTCAGGGTCTTAGGTAAAGTGGTGACATCGTTACCTAAGCTCCAGTGAGCGGCAACGAGAAAATACACGATACACCAAAAGTTTCCCTTAAATAAGTTTTTGTGAATTGTTGAGAACTGCATAGATTTACCCCGTGTTGGTCCAGGCTCCTTTGCAGAATAGACCCTCTGCCTTCCTTCCAGGCAGTCGCTTACACCGTGACATGTGACTAAGTGGTAGAGTTTCGCGACGACTCACCCGGATTGGTACCACCGCCTGACTATTCCTGCCCTCATAACGTCTAATGCTTGCCGTTGACGTGTTCCGGTTTGGAGGGTAAGGTAGCCGGTAAACTTACTTTTGCTGGAAACCTAACATCCCGGCCTCTGGTTGGCAACGCACCATTACCGCCTTTGGTGTCTCTAGGCGGCGAGAATTTCTTATCATCAGGAAATCCGCCTGCTTATTTGCCATCTAATATCATAAAAAAAATAGATTACTTACGAAGTAATAAAGCCATTTCTGGCAATCAAATTTTTTTAAATTTGTTGCGTCATTTTCACTCCTAATATGAGATTCATATATGTTGAAAATCATGATTTATAAATTTAGTATGAGGTCATTTTGTCTGCACCCCCAATAAAGAACACTGGCCAATTTGCTATTATTAATATTCAGATATTAATGTTTGATTGTCATTGAATTTCTACTTTTATCCACGAAAATTAATCATAGTATCCATTTTATATTTTTCTAAAAGTAAAATTCAATTCAATAGAAAATTGTTAATAATCGCTAATTATGACTTAAAAACATAAATTGGCTTCTACGTTATGGTACGAAATGAATGAATGATACGTCATTGATAAATAGCAGTGTTGTAAAAGTATCATGTAACAAGGTTGTTTAAGGACGTCAGTATTAAAACATTCCTGTTTTAAGGGCTTGATCCCCCTGATCCACACACACTCTTTAAGTCCTTAAACCGTTGTGAGCTTCCCACAACATTCAATTGGACTTACCCTTACATCCTCTTTTTTTAACTACTTTTCCATACACTTTTGATGCTAAATTTTTAAACTGATGGCTGTATTACTGGTGCAATTTATGCGTGAACTCTTGCCTCTATACAAGGATACGATGAGTGCACGCTGGCAGTATTTGGGCACTCTGCCGATCCGCCACCATTTATTACAAAGGACCTAGAAAGAGCCTCGAACAGCAGGACTGCGTAGCTTGATCATCTCAACTGTAATTATTATATTCCAGCGGCCTTACCATATTACAAATTTCTAATCGCCCATTCAACTTCTTCCATCATAGTGACACCCCATACCTCTGCTATGCCTGAGTCTCAGACCCCCACATATACCGAAGCGTTCCTGACAAATTCATTTATCTCTCCATAAAATTCACTCTACCGTTTTAACACATCATCTGTGCTCATTCTATTCATTATAGAGGGAGGCAGATAACCGTGAAATTTCTTCAACTCCTCCCAGAAGAGTTTGGTATTTGTCTCGAAATTTGCCAGCCATTGTTACAGTTAGAAGTAAATAGAAAGTGTGACTCTTTCGTACCTCTGTATCACTAAATGTTGGGTGGTATGCTTACAACAACGTCACATTTCTTTCTTCAACTCTGTTATGCTATCATTCGATTGGAAACATTATACACAGCCTAGCCAGGTTTTCTAATTTTTTTCAATTGAGAGTTTCACTTACTCATACATCATAAGTCTTCCGATTTTTCACTTTAAATCTTTTCTAACCCCCAAATAGAATACGCACTCGTCAATTCCTCTACTTCCCATTGGGTTCACTGACACAGATTAGTCTCGGCCCAACCAGACCATAATCTTTCAGACCTTAAAATAATACCTACCCTGCGCTGGCGTGATTACTCTGCGATTCACAGGGCCAACCCGTCACCGGGAACGTCAGGAGATCAGAAGTATCATCACCCTTTTGCTTAGTCTCTGTCACACACAGTAAATCTTACCGTTTCGCGCCCATTTCATCGATCAATCTTCGCTTTTTTAATGGCTATGACGTTTCTAACCTCGCGGTTTTTACAACTTCAGTAGAATTTGTGGGCCGAGCAGAGTGCTCAGCTCGAGGCATCATTATTTAAATGGATTGCACTGTTACATACAACGCCAGCAACAAGAGCTGTCTCCCAGGAGACCGTACTTCGACTATTAGTTAGGTACTTTAATTAATATGTTATTTGTTGTGGTAACGTATTTGACCTACAACGTTATTTGGTATCCTATTTATCATTCATTCATTGAACTTGATCACTTGAATACTGAATTTTTGATGTCCCATGTTTTATTTATTTCAAGTAAATTTTTTTTGAATGTTTTTTACTGATTCAGTTAAATTTCAGTTAAACTAATTTGAAAATACCTTATATATGTTTTTTATCACAAGTATATAATTTAAAATGAAATTTAAATACCCTTGACATAATTTGATTTTAATGAATACCTTAGCAGATATCATAGTTTTAATATAACATAGCAAAATAATGATTGAGTACTGCGCGCACAATGGCAGTCAATAGTGGGAAGGTTAGTGGCTCCAGTTAAGTCTGCCTGTTGACCAATTTTGCTAATTCTTGATTTGTTGTGTTAGTTATTGTCAAGAGGAGGTTCTTAAATTTTATGATCCATTATCTTATAAAACGAAGAAATGGGAAAATTGCAGGGAAAGTGGGAAAAACAATGCTTTAATCCATACAAAGTCTTAGTAGGTGTTAACATCAACAATATGAATTTTGTCGGGTCGGCTACTTGAATATAAAATACTTTGGTGGAGGTCATTGATGAAATATTATTTGGAAACCAATCAAACATCAAGAAAAGATCTTACTTATTTTTAAAAGCATGACCGCACACATATGAGATTCCTGGTACAGCCATCGACAATGATGGAGTTCGCTTATCGTCAAGTGGAACATTTGCCTGTTTGTGCAATAAAGAAACTTACTTAAATCATTTTTTTATCTGGTGGTCCATCAAAATATAAGTAACTAGCTGTTACCCGCGGCTTTGCTCACGTGGCAGTTAATATATTTACTGATTAATTTAAAATATTATTTTAATTAAAAACTTTTGTGTACCACATTGATAAGGACTTTGATACAAATTTTTAACCCCTATTTCACCCCCTTAGGGGAAGAATTTCCAAAAACGCTTAAATACATATTATCTACTTATTTTTAGCAGCCCACAAATAAAGTTTCATGTTTCTAAATTAAAATGTCGATCTTCCATACAATATTTAAACCCCTATTTCACCCCCTTAATTGAACGTGATATGTGGAATTTCTAAAATTCCGTCCTTAGTGGGTGTCTACTGAATAAAACGACCCTACTCAACATATTTCATGGCTGTAAATTTAGCAGTTTTTTTCTCGGCGATGATGAATGAATCAGTCAGGATATGTTATTTTATTTTATAAGTATAGATAAAGTTTTACGTGTAAGTTTGTAAGTTTTCGTGACAAAAATGCGGGCAACAAATATTCATTTATGTGAGTATATAAAAACAAATTACAAATTGTTACTTTTTTTCAGCATCTACGAAAAATTTCCAAATTCATGGCAACACAGAATGAAAGAATCTATAACCCTCGTGGGATTCATTTGACCGATCCAATACTCAGAGGATTGAGAGTGATTGAGGTAACAATAATAGATATTGACGCTGCCAATAATACAACAGGCAACTCTACAACTAGTCAGCCGAGGCAAACATGACCACCACAGGAAAATAGAGAGTTTTTTATGTAACAAATATTTTACTGATACTGAATATTTATTAACACTATTAACCATAGGATGTACATTTGAGGTAAAGATTCGTATTTTGTACATATGCAGCTGAGTGAGCTGGCCATGAAGCTATAGTACTGCTGAAGATTATACTCCTAACAAAGAACTGATGCAATTTCCTAATATGGCTGAATCACTCTATAGTACTGGCCTCTCTTTGGTTTTAACTTTGTTGACTGACATCACAAGACTTCGAAAGAGAGGCCGGTACATTAGTGTATGTTAGTTATTTGGAAACAATATCATTACTTTGTTAGGATTGTAAACTCCAGTAGTATTACCTTAAAGGGACTGACATACATATAACAAATTTGCTTAGTAAAATGACATGTCATGAGACATGATATGCAATACATATTATTATCATTGTGATTTTGAATGTACGAGAAAGTTTTAATGTTTTGTCCATTGTCTTATAGATAGAGCTGTTAATTATACTTTTTATTTAGAGAACCTTTAAGTCTGTAACCTTCTATGTCTATATTGTTGATACTTTTTCACTAAAATATTGTGACTCAAGTTATACATAAAAATTTTGAAACTTTTCTAATCGACTTCAAATAATGTTTTTTGTGGCAAGGAAGTAGATCATGTGCATTCCCATAGATTTAGGATGTACAAGATCAACAAAGCGTGGGAGAGAGAAGTCCTTATCAGGTACAAATTGCCTTAGAGGAACAGAGAGAGAGAGTCAGGTACTTATGTGCCAATATTTACGCGAGTAAGAGTTCATAGTATTCCTGTCATAGTGCGTCGCTGTGAATTTTGTAAATTAATTTCATAATCTTACTGTTTAAATAGAAGAAAATATAAAGGCAACTACGATATCGTGTTCAGTAAGCGCTTGTGATGTTACAAAACGTTACGATCCTAATAAATATTTCATAGGTAAATACAACTTTGACATAAGAATATTAAGAACTGTGTTTTGTTAGTTTTTTTGCTATTAACCTGCTTAAGAAAGGATTTTTACAATA
>NJDC01001932.1:0-19966 GCA_002245475.1 Calephelis virginiensis | reverse complement strand
AAGTAGATCATGTGCATTCCCATAGATTTAGGATGTACAAGATCAACAAAGCGTGGGAGAGAGAAGTCCTTATCAGGTACAAATTGCCTTAGAGGAACAGAGAGAGAGAGAGTCAGGTACTTATGTGCCAATATTTACGCGAGTAAGAGTTCATAGTATTCCTGTCATAGTGCGTCGCTGTGAATTTTGTGAATTAATTTCATAATCTTACTGTTTAAATAGAAGAAAATATAAAGGCAACTACGATATCGTGTTCAGTAAGCGCTTGTGATGTTACAAAACGTTACAATCCTAATAAATATTTCATAGGTAAATACAACTTTGACATAAGAATATTAAGAACTGTGTTTTGTTAGTTTTTTTGCTATTAACCTGCTTAAGAAAGGATTTTTACAATATATTTATTTGCATTGTTTTATATATAAGAGTATTTTGTACTCTTAAACGGAATAAGCAAAGATATTGTGTAAAATAATAAATTGTTTGTTTACGCTAGGGCTTGACAACGCGGTGACGTCTTAAATATCGATGAATGTCAACAAAAGAGTATAAATACTCTTTAGGGAGAGATTTCAACATTGGTTGTTTAACCAACTTGCGTTTCGTAAAATACATTTCTACTTAAGACTGAGATGCGCTTATACGTAATCTTTTTATGAATACTTGATATTATTAAGTTTAATCATTAACGCATTCACTGCCACCAACGCATATACTTACGTGTTTTCGTTACTTGCGTTCAGTGGTTTGGACGCGTCTGTGAGTTCATTTAGTTAGCGAGCTGTGTCCAGTGCCTATGTGCGTTACATACGAGTTCTATTAATTTTGCAATATTCTATTTATGTCTAATAAATTATTCCCTGGGTCACTCACATTTGGTCATTTTTAATCGAATTAAAAAAGAAGACGATTTTAAATCGAAGGTATTTTTATGTGTGCTACCTCGTAACTTTTTAGTGCGTGATTATTTATTTTTATTTGAAAACCATAATGCTGACGAGAAGTTTACCCGCAGTAACTAAAATAGTTGAAATATGATTATAAAAACATTCGTTCCGGTGGAAAAGCTTGGGAAGCTAGACTTGCACATTGCGCTGAACATTCTAGTCACAGGACAGCGATGCACCTATAGGATGTATAATGTCAATAATCTGCGGTTGTCCATAACTACAAGGAGAGTCGTATGCTTGATTGCTGTCTCAAGACATATAAAAAGTTGTACTTTCCTATCTGTTTGGCGGGATAATAATGCCACTTATATCATTTTAACAGCTACCTTACGTTCTAACCGGAACATGATAATGAATAACATTGCTGTTTCGGCCGACAAAGACTCAAAAGACAGGCTATGCGTACAAATCTACCATCTATTACTCACTATGGTAGTGTTACATAGAGCCAATATTTCACGAATGCAATGTCTTAACAGTCATACAACATAAAATTTGATATTGTTTATATCATAATA
The DNA here is from genome assembly GCA_002245475.1 of Calephelis virginiensis. Classification (NCBI taxonomy): domain Eukaryota; kingdom Metazoa; phylum Arthropoda; class Insecta; order Lepidoptera; family Riodinidae; genus Calephelis; species Calephelis virginiensis. The sequence goes on along the minus strand of NJDC01001932.1, from coordinate 18,498 downwards.
GATGATGGTAAATGAAATATGCAAATTTTCTTATAGTTCGTTAATTTATCGATATCGATAACGTACGTAACCTTTTTAACAACCCTTTTTTTAACTCATACATAAACAATTTACTCACACTCACGCATATTTTTTTTGGTTTCGCTTTTTAACTGACTTTGTTTATCTAGTACATCCTAAATCTATGTGCATTCCTTACAAAGTTTACCCAGGAAGCAACAAACACTGTGTAATGCTTCAGCACTATAATCAATCAATACTTGTCAAACTATGTTTACAAAAAGAAATGTAAGATTTGATGTTATTTCATTATAGAAAGAAGACAGCTTTTTTATTATAATTTTATACACAGGATGTAACAATGTTTTCCTGCATTAATCAACCAGCAACTGTTTGCATTTATTAACATATTTTTTTGTAATGTTTGAAAACTTGTAGTAGTTAATTGAAGTATATAACTTGCAGAACCGGCTACGGTTCTGCAAGTAGGTATCACAAGTCAAATTGTCAAATCTTTTGTTTATTTTTTTACATGAAGGATGTTATAATAATTTCTAGAATTATCTTATTATTATTTTTGTATCTTTAAGTGTCTGTCAGATACTATTCAAATTTAAATTCAATTTTCTTCTTTTGCGGTCCAGAGGTTAAGATAGCCTTTTGATTTGCACAATTGGCTAAACATCCCAGCCGCAGAAAAGCGACGCACCTATAATATCTAAAGTGTGAATAGGAACTACCATAGCATTATAGGTCTTATAGGCCATGGTTGTCTCTTACGCTTTTTTTTCGAAAACATCACAGAGTGCTTAAGGTAGGGTACGCAAAAGCTATAGCCACTCATGTCTAATCAATGACAGTTCTTATTGCCAGTTTTTCGAGATTGTGTATCTTAGGTTTTAACATCAATGGTCGGTCTACATTTGTTCTATTCCATTCAGTGTTTGTAAGTCACGAAGGCGAGCAGGCTTTAGTTGTGGTAAACGCGTTACATTTTCAATATCAATGTTGGTGCCATAAAACTGTATCTAGCTAAAATTATACCAAAACGAATTACGTCTCTAAAACATAAATAAAGGGCTACTTTCAAAGGACCAGCCAAATTTTAATATATTAATATATAATATAAGCAAGATAAAACTAAAATGATATAATGCATTTTAAATATTATTGCAAAATTTTAATATTTACTTTTATAATTTTTTGTTTAAAATAGTCGCCGTTAATACTTCGCTACGGTTGCGGTCTTGAGGCTGGTATGTTAGGCCTCGAGCAAAAGTAATTTTATTGGCTACCTTACCCTCCGAACCGGAACACGTCAACGGCAAGCATTGGAAGTTATGGTGGCAGGAATGGGTAAGACGGTGGTACCAATCCGGGCGAGTCGATGCGAAACTCTACCACCTAGTAGGATGTTACGGTGTTAGTGATGGTAAGCCTATGCTCGCCTTTTACGAGCCGCCTGGCAGGAAGGCAGAGGGTCTATTCTGCAAAGGAGCCCGGACCAACAAGGAGAGAAATATATTGTATTATATGTATATTTGCTTCGGATTGAAATTGTAATTTACAGTCGTGGTCAACTAATTAGGAACACTCTTTGGTTAAACCGAATTGTGAATTTATTTTTTATTTTTCAACGAGTCTAAACCATATTCCGTATCTCTTACATGTAAGTATAATTAGTCATTTATGTGCCCGATTATACAAACAATAACAACTTCTTAAACATTAAACCTCTTTACAGTATAGCTGATAGATTATCGTAGTGCTATTTGTTCAAATAATGCTGGCTGGCCATTAAATTAGGGGCACTGAGATATTGCGTTCTATTTTAAAAATTTGAATCTCAATACTTTTTTACTTCTTCTCTTATTGTTTCGTGGTAGTTTTGGCGGCAATCCCGATATTTATTTTAAGTTTTGAAAAATATTTTGAAGAAAAATGGGTAAAAGTTGCGATCCAACACTACGAAACATTATCATGAAGTTTGCTGTCGAGCATGATTGGCCATACCGAAGGATAGCAGAACATTTAAATTGTTCAAAAACTATGGTATACAATGCAGTGCAACATGTCAGACGCAATAACACAGATTTAAATGTGCCCAGAACAAAAAGATCGAGAAAAACAACTCCGCAAGAAGATAGAATGATAACCAGGTTAGCTAAGAAAGATCCGTTTCTAGGCTCTATTTTAATTAAACACGAAATGTTTGGGACAGAAGAAAGAGCTGGTGTCTTAGCGAGGACTGTTCGACGACGTCTGGTAGAAGCAGGGTTGTTCGGAAGAGTGGCTCGCAAAGTACCGTTGTTGAAGAAAGAACATAAATAACGCGACAATGTTTACAGGTCACAAACCTGGTCGATACTGTTTATATTTTTTTAAGTAATGAGCTACATTAGAACAATTACACTTAGGTGTTGACAGAACCGTGTTGTCTTATATGCGGCGTCTATTGGGATGTATGGTCGATGGAGATAATTGTTGCTGATTTACTGGCTGCCAAATTTACGTTATAAATTAATTTAATGTGCTTAACTGTCAGAGTATACCTCGTCTAGTTCAATCGCTATTCCTTAAGTGTTAATGTCGACAAAATATGATATACAAGTTGTATTTCCGCCACTTCAGGGTTCACATCAGCGTAGAACTGTTACGATTTTGGTACAAATTTTTTATCCCCTATTTTGGTCCTTTGGGGTTGATTTTTGAAAAAGATAGCCCGTGTTTGAACCCGGATCTATAGCTATGCGCATATCAAATTTCATCATAATTTGTTTAGCCGTTTATCGATGAAAAAGCAGTTAGACATACAGACTTTCGCATTTATAATATAGAAAAGTATGGATTATTTCAATTGACACACGATATCCTTTACCTACTCCGTAAGGGACTTGGCGTAAAAAAATGTATGTATGTATTAATTAAAAAGGCTATTTTATTACTTTCGTTTTTTTTATAACTAATACTTTTTTAAAAACCTAATTTTATTTTTGCAAAAAGCCTTCATGTTTTTCGTGACTTTCATGTTGCTTCTACGTTATAGTGACAGAAATGTCTGTAACTACTTAAATGTAACATACCTGATGTTAAAATCTACGGCCGTACCCGAAAACGTTACTTTCCGTAGTGACATTAAAAATAGCATTTATTTTGCACGTGTATAACATAGTTTTAATATTATTGAGAATTTTAATTTAATATATTAATTATTATTGGGAATCATATTATTTATTGAAAGATATTTCGCATTTTTTATCTAGGTGTTTAAAATATTTTAAATGTTTGCCTGCATTGCAAAAGCATTGTTTTTCCCGTTTTCCCTGCGATTTTCCTGTTTTTTTATATTAACTAGGTAACTAACACACCATAAAAATGAGATATTTTATTAAATCAGTTACTTTGCGGAAATCCATTATAACAGATGTAAAATAAGCCTTTATTTTGCTTAACTTGAGGTAGGGTTGTAACATGCGAAAGACATAACAATTTGTATTGTTTCCCGAACCGTCCGGTTGCGGTGGTGGGCGGTGGGAGCATTAGTTAGGCTTATTCTGTGTCATTTGGAGGATTATTTGCCTCAACAGTTACACTCCTTACGCGGAAATAACAAGATAGAGGTTTATTTTACATCTAAAAAAATGAGCATCTGCACATACGTTACGACGCGAAATGGGAATACATTTTTATTTATAAGTACCTTTGTGAACTAGACGACCTTCGTATCGCTTGGTATTATTAACAATTTTCCCTATTTCCTTATATGGAACTTCTCCTGACAGTATGTAACACAATAAAAAAAAAGACGGGTTGCATTCTGGGAGTGCCGGCAGAAGTGAAAACTTGAATATTAACGTTGTGCATTTTTGATATTTTGGAATGGTTAGGGAGTAATTTTGCACGAATTGTACGAAATCAGTACGAAAGTACCATCATTTATGCACACACATTATTTTCATATCAATAACTTGCGTTTGGCTTGACAAAAAAGATAGGTGCGGCCAATAAGGCCTAGCTAAGCGGAAATTTAAATAAATTAAAGACTGTTTAAACAAAATCAGTAAATTTTAATGTTTATTAAACATTTATGTCAATCACTATTAATTAAAAACGAAAAACAGCAACTTCTGCTATAAACATAGTTAAAATTAAACATTTTAAAAAACACTGTCTTTAGGCCTTATTAGACTATGGTAGTATATTAAGGCCTAAGACCTTAAACTACAAAAATAAATGAAATAATCTTCTTATATTTGGTAATTGAGATCCATAAAATAATAGTAATACGATAATCACAGTAAAGACTTTAAAATAACATTTTTTCTTTAATTAGGCACAATCTGGACACTCAAAATCATCATCATCCTCCTCTGTTAAACCAACGCACTCCTCGTGGTACCACTTACTGCATTTGCAACACATCCTCATAGCAGTCTCTTGCTCCTGTTTACATGCGTGACAGTACCAACTTTCTCTATTCTCTTTCCTGCTCTTTGCTCCTTTTGTGCTTTTCATTTTTGAGGTCTTTTTTCTATTTTGTTTTTATCAAACAGGTCTTTGGTAACTGGAGTTCCTCTATAATTGATGGCTTTTCTTCTGACTGTTGGTGTCTTTTCGGTATTTTTAGCTGGTGTAGGCAGGAGTTGCTTAAATGATGCGCTTTTCACTTGAGCGAGGGGTACATTATCCTCATCATCAGAACTGGAACTACCATAAACCATTCTGTAAAACATTTCAGATGATTTTTTGGGGTATTATCAATTATTTGTTTTTGCATGGACGTTGATGTCTGGGGTGTCTCGGAAGCTGTTGGCCTAGATGGGACGCGAGATGGCGAATTTTCTACATCTACAACATCTGGTACAGGAGCTGGAGCTTCTGACAATACAGATGCAGCAAAGGCTGTTTCAGGAATAGCGTGCGGATTAAATGGATACAAACCAGTTGCTCTAAAACCACTTGTTATGTTACTATGTGTCATACATTTAGACCAGACAGTAGTAAGTATAATATTGAAGCGTGCCTTGGTAAGCTTTTTGTCTGGATTTTGTTCCTTATATAATAAAACTTCTGAATCCCAGTGGTGTTCAAATGATCGATAGACAGCTTTGTCAAGTGGTTGCAGTTCATGGGTTGTATTGGAAGGTAAGCAGTACAATGCTATGTCCAGTGAATCTGCAACTTCCACGATGGATAGATATAAGTGACAAGCTGCCCCGTCAAATATTAAGAGGCACTTTCCTGGAGTTTTGTAGCGGGCTAGGTGCTTCAAAAACTCTTTAAACAGTTCATTTGTCATATAACCTTTTGCAGATTTTTCTACTAATGATCCCGGTGGTAAATTATCATATAACTCAGGCTTCAAACGTTTGCCTTTAAAAATTATCATTGGTGGTATGCTAGTATCAAGTGCGTTCACACAACCGGCGATGGTGACACTTTCAGCGTGTTCCGAAGACTGTAAATTAACTCTTTTGGCTTTAACCCTTCTGTGCCAAAACAGTCTGCTGGTGGTGAATCGTTAGGCGGCAGCCCTTCCCATCCATGTTGTAAATCTTCTCAGGACGAGTTTTGAGATCCAATTTATCATAAACGTCGTTGAGTCTCTGGAAATGATCATCTACGATAAATTTATTAAGCTTTTGAGCCCTGGCCGGGTTCATAAACTGAGCCTTTCGACGTGATATCTCCGGATGTCTCTTCATAAACGCTCTAAACCAATCCTTACCAGCAACTTTAGCTTGTTGATTGAAGGGATGATTGATGGCATTCGTCTCGCAAAATTTAAAGACTAACCGGCGGAGAATATCTGGAGTATCAGGTAATCCTATTGCAGAAAACCTCACAATTCTACTCACAAGCTCAGCTTCCTGTTCTTCATTAAGTAAAGGTTTTCGGCCCAAGGTTTTTTTTTAAACTGGCGGTCTGGAGGTGGTTTCGTATAGTTCTTCTGGGTACTTTGTACCTTTCAGCAGCTTTGTACGTACTCAACCGTCCACATTGTACTGCTCTGACTGCTGCCACCAGATCATCTTCAGACCACAATGCTCGCTTGGAAGGCATTGTGATTATGAGGTTTGCCTGAAAATCATAAATCAATTAAAAACAGTTGGTATTTCATTTCTAAAGGTCTTAAATAAGCAGTAAAATAGTCATTCGGTGATATTAATAAAGGAGGGTAATAAGGCCTATGGTCAAATTTTATAGGCCTTATTAACAACCAACCACATTGTCAAGAAAAGTTTAAAATATTAGTGTTTTGTCTAATTTATCCTATTTTGTACAATACAGGTCTTTAAAACATTAACTATTAGAAAAGTTAACTATAAAATAATGTGGAAAAGTGTAAAAATGAAAAAATGAAAAAATTATATTATAAATCGAGATGTGTATCCGCCGGCCACAATGAGCGGTGTCGCACTGGCGGCAGCACGCGGGCTTGCGAGTCGTAACAGGTTTGGGGCGCCATCTAGGATGGTTTGCTACCTATGACTGTGATTTCGCTTAGCGGGAACCATTTAAAGTTGTGTTTCTGTTACTTAGGCCTTATTACCCGATAGGCCTTATTGGCCGCACCTACCTAACTCTCTAAAGTAAGACTACATGACGGCTAGGAGCGTTGTCATATTATCTGTATTTAATGAACATTGCTCGTCTACACATAAAGCTTATTTTCAAGATGGTACAGATAGAGCAATGTCTGTTGATATTATTTTACGTATCTGCTATCATGTTGTCTTGTGAGAATGTAATGGTAGATGTATTGCGGCGTATTATCCATTGCGAATCCTATACTCTTCGGAAATATCCAAGCAATACAAAAACATCAATGAATCTACGTTTTATTTTAGATCTCGCGACGTCTTATTCGTGCATGCGCTCTGCACCGTCTTACGAACTGACACGAGTTTAGAAGTTTTTAACCATTCCAAAAAAAGTACGAAACGCCGCTAAAGAAGTTTTCACTTCATAAATAATTATTAAACTCGGTCCACGTGATGCGATGACCAAGGGAAATAGGAATTTATTTTTAATTTTTGTTTTGTAAGAAAGTTCAGTAGGTACCGCAGATTTCTTTTTTGTTTACTATTCAAAAGCTACATCCAACAGAAAATAAAAAAAAATGTGATTTGAAATGCGTAAATTAGGTTTTTGCAATGGAAACCTCACACGGAATAATTGTTCAAGATTTATTTTTGAACTTTTACTTAGGTAGCTCTTGCACTGTAACCCGGTATTATCTATGTTAAATCTTATCTATACACCTACCAACATTAATTAAACGTAATCTAAAAGTTTAACTATTCGTATTTCTTAACATTTTTAATTATTTATACGGGATGCTCACACTACATTTTTAAAAATAGTGTACCACACCCAGCCCAAGTGCTTATAAGGTTAATTGTAGCTGTGATATTTCGTTCATAGGACACAATAAGCGAAATATTTCAATACCTATTAAAGTGCATATCAGTGCAATTAGGAAAAATGACCGTCAAAAGTGTAGTGAACATACGCAGCGATTTAAGTTAAAATCATATTCGTATTTCGCCAAAAAGTAACGAAGCGTTACTCATATTTTTAAAACATGTTCAGAGTTAACTACCAAATAAGAGTAACTGTAGTTAGATATTTTACTATTGGTACTAACAACTACCATCCGTAATAAAACGGCTCTTTTCCTGAATGTAGGAACCAGGCATAAGATGAATCAAAACTGCCCAGGTTATCGTCGAACAAACATACAACCGCAACCCTGTCTGAAGACAGAGATTTTCACTCTCTTCGCTCGGTCAATTTATTGCGTTTTTTTTTGGATTTTTGCGTTAATTTGCAAATCACATGGACCACGTAAAGTTTGCCCTGGAACCAATAAACATTGTAGGTACCTAATGCGTAATATATTTTTTTCTAAAATGAAATCTGTATTATGGAAACTTTTTTTTCCTGCTAACTATATTTCCAATTCCAAAAAAATACATACTTTAGGTTTGTGGTTATCTTCTCTTAGAAAGATGTCAGTTTTTTTATTTTATTTTCGTTCCCTAAAACTGATGCGATACAATGTTCTCTACATGCAATTTACAAAACCCTCAAATCTAGTGTTTATTCTTTTCGCAACTCGGCAAAGCACACACACTGTCTTCTATATAGCTAGTATAATCGTTTGTAGAATTATTTTATTATTTTATAGTACTTATTTGTAAGTATTTTTTATCAAGTCAATCTTTTAGTTTAGGCGAATCCAACTTCCACTCTTTTCATTTGTAGTTGGTCAAATTAAATTGTCAATTTAAGTGTGTTTATTTTTTCTATTTAGTTTAATCAATTTTCTTCTCATCGTGCTAAAAAGAATAAAATAACATTTTTATGATTTCCTCCGAATGTTAATTAAATCGACATTAATGTTTAATGTGTCAAATATTGTCTTTGACATTGTTTTGACTACATTGAAAACCTGACGGAGTTCTTCACAATGAAATGGAAAGGGTTAACCAATGGTATAAACAGTAGGAAATAGTTTATGAGACAAGCTTGATGTTTTTCTTAATAACGGCAAACATTTAAAATAATTTAATAATATGTATTATGTGTTCTTAGTGTAGCATTGAATTTCTATTTGTCAAAGTAACAAACGTAATTTTGTGAAATGTCAAATTATTTTTAAGAATCACGTCAAACACGACTAGACTGCCACAAGCTGTCATTTTGTATAGCAAATCACAAAATTATGCTTGTGTTGCTTCTAAAACCTAACATAATGATTTATTATTATTAAATAAGTATGTCTTAAGAATTTATTTTTGAAGATGTGTAATATGTTAATGAATGACTAAATTAAAACTGGGAACCTTTAATGTCTTTAAATTTTCACTTGAACATACATAGAGAAATAAAATATCAGAAAATATACAAGATCCGAACAATAATCCTAATCAGTAATAAATATACGTATTAATTTACGTTTTTGAAAAAAGTTATAAACCTAAATCCATACACAACCTGTGCGTTTGTTTCCCTTGGCATTACTGCATGACAGTACTGGTAGTGTCGCTGGTATTTTTTCTTACACACAGTAGGTACTACTGTTTTTATTGGCTGATGAGACTCGTACTAGGTGGTAGAGTTTGGCAGCGACTCGCCCGGATTGGTACCACCGCCTTACCTATTCCTGCCGCCATAACGTCATGACGTGTTCCGGTTCGGAGGGTAAGGTAGCCGGTAAACTTACTTTTGCTCGAAGCCTAACATCCCGACCTCAGGTTGGCAACGCACCATTACCACCTTTGGTGTCTCTAGGCGGCGTGAATTTCTTACCATCAGGAAATCCGTCTGTTTGTTTGCCTTCCTATAACATAAAAAAAATACATTAAAATTACCCCTGGATTACTATAACAAAGAGAATAATTTTACTAACAAAAAAAACAGTTCAAAAACTGAAGAAGACTGTACGGTTTTCCCGTAGATATCAAAATAAATGAAAGATTAAATTACACTGTAAGACTATAATTTCCAATCTTAAGTGGAGTAACTAATTAAATTAAATATGTATGAGGTGTGAGATACGCTAAAAGGTATACTATGTGTAAAACATATGATGCGCGTAAAAATGATGACAATTAAAATTGTTCGAGCGCAGCTCGTACATGCTCCCGAGTGCAAAAGATGAAGTTAGTAACGATGGTTCCCATGATATTAAAATTAACAAGGTGAAAACAATTTTTATTTTTTCTTAATTCTAACATGCCCCAATGGTTTTTTTTAATTATGGTTTTATAAAATGAAAGGCATTTATAATAACTACTAACTTTAGTACTAAACAAATTAGACTTAATTTCTATTACTGTTTATCTTCAATTGACCGAAAACTGATCGAAGTGGCAACCGGCGACGCATTTCGATCTAATTTAGACAGCTGCGCACTCTCTGCTCTATCACTATCACTTTCACTATTAACTTGTTTAGATATTTCTTCAACACTTAACTTTGAACACTTGACACTAGCACTAGGAAAAGCCGGCTGCGGTGCCGCAGCAGCTGCCTGCGCCGCTGGTGAAATCTCTCACACCGGTAAAACCTCCTCCACCTGCGGCGGTCTCTGTTTTCCTCGACGTAATTTTCTCAATAAGAGTATAGTACATATCACTATTATGATCACCATTATACCATAAATAAGAGTATAATGATGGATATCATGATAAGAAACCTGAGGTCCTAAGGGTTCACTCAGTTTCATAATTTCTATTTTTTCTTTCAAGGCCCGAAGCTCGTTCTGGTGGATCAACTAACTCTGACGAGTGGGAGAGTGGCTCGGAAAAACTGGGAATTGTTAAATTAACTACATATATGATTAATAGACGGTATTTCTGATATTTCCACGCTCGAACTAATATTGATCTTGCTAGTAAAAGTTTGACTTTGCGAATACATGAAGAAGTCAGCTGATTTCATCATACATCCTTCAATTATAGTAAAAAGGCCGGCTCGGGTCATTTGCACAGCGGTAAAATGATCTCCATATAGTAGCTTCAAATGACTGACACACGTCACAACAATAAAAGAAATATTTATTTTACTTAATGATATCCATTGGTTTTGGCACGGGCTAGCGTTTATTTTACACTGTCTGGTATTTAGTTGGGTTTCACAAAAGACTTGGTCGTCCTTAATATTATATATAGGCTTATTTATATGACAAAAAAGGGTATTTGATATTTGATGCAAGCATGACTTTGTAATATCTTCTTCTGTTAACTGAATTAAATGGTCTTTATGCAAGTTTATAGCGGCGTAACTTGACACGGGTACTACGCTTACAGCTTTGTCTTCGGACTGGAAATGTACGGGTATGAGCCTAAAATTTCGAACCCGTCTCTGTCTATTAAAGGTATTCGGATTTCAAATAATAAATAATTACTCAGCAGTCTTGCCTTTACTTCCAGTAAATTATAAATATCATATATTTAAATATTTTCTATAGGGGTTGATAGATCTTTAGGTAACTGCCCCGCTATGACGTTTAGCTCTTTTCTCAACTGATCAGGACCTATAAGATGAAAGTTCAGTTTGCCATTAAAAAGATTCGTAAGCGTATCCATTATAGTTTCTTGCATAGGTACTTTTCAAACTAAATAAAATATTATTCGCCACCATTGCGCTCGCAAAGAAATCGTTAAAGAGTTTCATATTCTGTAAATCACTTGGAGCCTTGCTAATGGAGTTTTCTAAGTTACTTAATCTTTCATTTATTATTTTATGTTGTTTGTCCATTATATTTTCAGTGCGCTTCAACAAATTAAATTCCGCTTCAACAATCGACGTTTGATTTTTCCATAATAATGCTAAATGGTTCTGGTTCTCTTTAAGGATATTAATATCTTTCTCATACTTTTCTGCAAAACTTCATCTAAGACACCGAACAGGTTGTTTGCTAGATATCCGACACCGTTGACAAGGCCGCGCCGGCGCCTAACCCGGGCGCTTTCTTGTCGATACATTAGAATGAGATTGTTATGTTTTAATTCTGAGAACTCGTGCTGTAACTGTAACACTACCCCGTCACAATTTACTTGTGTCCTTATCTGTACACAGGTGTTCTCAAGAAATTTGATATATTGACTCGCCGCCGTATTACCTTGTTGATATGGGTTCATATCGTAATAGACAATAAGTCGCCATTCGTCTCGGATAATATGCATATTAGTAACGCTATCCATATAAAGACTTCTATGGGTTGGCAAAGGGCTGATCTTGTAATATGCAGCATGTCATAAAGAATAATAATATTGACATACAGAGAGAAACTAAATTTGATGTTTGTGTCTTCGACGCTTAACTTGAAATCTGGCACCTCCTATGGTAAGTTTGGTTTATATTTAACTGTTGATTGTGAATTATGACTGTTTTCGTTCACGGGTAAAATACAAAGCTTTACAATGGGGCGCTGCAAAAAACCCTTCATAGTTTTAAGAGTTAAAAATCTCACTAAACCGTCTATACCAGGGTGCAGTTTTACAACTCGGCCTAGTGACCATTTTCCGGGAGGAAGGTTGTCATCCTTAATGATGACAATATCATTGATCTTAATACGAGGGTGGATCCAAAAGTTCGTGGCCTAACCTACATATAGCTATGACATCTTATTAAAATCTACCGTCATTTGTTAGTATGTGTCATATTGATTTATTGTGCGCAGTTTCATTCCGATACTGCACAATATAAATTTTCTGTGATCATTTGTTTGAAGCAATCTGACGCAATTTTCAATAATGGAGAAAATTGAACACCGTGCAGTCATCAAGTACCTCAATAAAAAAGGCCTATCACCAAAAGACATCCATCAACATATGTTGAGCACTTTGGGGGAGTCTGCTCCATCGTATTCCGGTGTCAAAAAGTGGGTAGCTGAGTTTAAGCGCGGTCGTGAGAGCATTAAAGATGATCCTAGGAGTGGTAGGCCAACATCCTCTACCACGAAAGAAAACATCGATAAAATTTGTGATCTCGTACTGGGTGACCGACGTTTGACCATTGGTAAGATAGCTGAGATAACAAACATTAGTTATGGCCGGGTGCAACACATAATAACGGAAGAGTTGGAGTTCCATAAGGTTTCTGCTCGCTGTGTCCCGAGGTTGCTTTCAGCTGAACAAAAACGAGTTCGAAACACAATTTCGCGAGACTGTTTGGAACTTTTTGAGACTGATCCCGAGGACTTTTTGTCTAGATTTGTTACCATGGATGAAAGCTGGGTTCACCACCACACTCCTGAATCAAAGCAACAATCCAAACAGTGGAAAAGATCAGACTCTCTTACACGGAAAAAGGCTAAGGTCGTTTTGTCGACTAACAAAGTCATGGCTTCTGTTTTTTGGGATGGGAAGGGCATTATTTTTGTAGATTATTTACCGAAAGGTCAAACTATAAATTCTAGTTATTATTGTAACCTTTTACGAAGACTCCGGGAAGAAAAAAAAGAAAAAAGGCCGGGAATGTTGCGTAAGAAAGTTTTGTTTCATCAAAACAATGCACGTGTTCACACTTCGGTTGAAACAATGTCTGTAATCCATGATTGTGGCTACGAATTGCTGCCCCACCCACCTTATTCGCCGGATTTAGCCCCCTCGGATTATCATTTATTTCCAAATTTAGAAAAACACTTGGGTGGTTCTAAATTTTCGACCGAAGATGAGGTGATAGTCGTAGTAAACGACTATTTCGCCGACCTTCCGGAATCTTTTTTTTTTGAGGGGATAAACAAGTTGTAGGTCAGGTGGAAGAAGTGTGTTGAGCTAGACTATGTCGAAAAATAAAAATAAATTTAGACCCACTTTTCTTTCATTTTCTTGGTCAGGCTTAGAACTTTTGGATCCACCCTCGTATTTTCCTTATGCTGCTTCCACTTACTTCTTGTTGTTAAGGTCGTAAGTTATTCCATACGCCAACGACTCCATATATCATTAAACATTTTCTGTGTTAGATGCCATCTTGTTCGTAAATCTCTTACGGTGTTATATATATTTAACACGAGTCCGCTTGCCAAAAAATGAGACGGAGTTAGGAAATTCAAGTCGTCAGGGTCTTCTGTGAGAGGACAAAGTGGGCGAGAATTTTAACATCCCTCTAATTGACTTAAAAACGTCGTAAACTCTTCAAACGTAAGGTTTTGGCTACGTCTTAGGTGATATTTCAGACTTTTGACTGCATCCTCCCAGAGGCCGCCAGCCGAAGGCTATGATGGTGTATTAGAATGCCACTTTATGCTCATTTTACCTAACTCTATCATAAGTTCGTCATTCATGGTTTCTTTTATCTCCTCTAATTGTCTTAAAAACTTCTTGCATACATTCACATTTCTTGCATACGAGCCCTCTTTTGTCAGTCCCTGTTGCTCCTATCGAACAGAATATTTCACTACAACAGAGACATAAACTTCTTGATAACATTGTAAGGTCATTCTGGAAGAGATGGCGGATGGAGTATCTCCACCAACTACAAAATCGCTCCAAATGGAACACTCTGGACGTTCCCATTCGAGTTGGAACCGTGGTTATAATTCTAACTGACAATGCTCCCACGTTTTCCTAGCTTTTAGGCATTATAGAAAAGGTACATCCGTCGCGAGACGGAATTGCGCGAGTCGCTACAGTTCGAACTGCTAGAGGTTCCTATGTCCGACCTACAGTTCGTCTGTGTCCATTGCCTACACAATAGTTACACTTAGTTCTAGATTTAGTCAGTAGATTTGTTTCGCATTAACCGCAGATAATATTTATACTATATTGTACCGCATAATTTGTATTCACCGCATAAACTCGCTTACAGTTATAACTGTATAGGTATATATTTATGTATATTTGCATTTAATAATATTATTCGCTTATGTTTCTCATTTCTTTAAAGGCTACCCTTTAAGGCCGGCGGAAATGTTACCGCTGTATTTGCTTTTTTCCCTATTAATATTATCCTTCCGATATCCTTACGTTCGACTGCGAAGAGAAGATATGAACGCCTGAAAAAAGTGAAGCGCAAAGCACGAATGTGAGGGACCGCTATTTTTTAATTGGCACTTGTGTGTTGGATATCCGCGCGTGCGCACGCAAGTCGCGACCTTAAGCAGTTAAATTTAAATTAAACCAATCCGCCGCGTGTGCTAGTGCAAAATTTTGAAGAAAGCAGTAAGAAGAAAGACAGGTCAGTCGAATTCTCTCATTACCGCCTTATTCCCGCATCGAACCAAAACTTGTTGAAGTATGGTCCACCGCAGGACTGTCTGATACAGACTTTCATCATCTTAATTCGCATACCGCAGTTCAATGGTGCATTTCCTTTACGCCACATTTGTGGACGCTCTTTTCTTGAAGGTTCCTAAGTCATAATCGTTTGGGAATACCGCCCTCGGTAACTGATTCCACAAAGGTGTTATACGGGGTAAAAAATGTCTTCGGAATCGCACAGTTGTAGACCGCCACGCATCGAGATGATGGGCATGATACCTTAAGCTCTGACGCGATGTCCGAAGGTGGAAATCAGCGGCTGGAATTAAACCAAACAACTCCTTAGAGCATTCCCCATGATAAATGCGGTAGAGAACACTGAGTGACCGATCATACCTACGCAACGCTAAAGAATCAAGCCGATTGGTAATTGCCTGGTCATTGACAATTCGAATTGCTCTACGTTGAATGCGGTCAAACGGAAGGAGCTGGTACTGTGGAGCCCCTGCCCAGAGTTGCGAACAGTACTCCATGAGACAAATAGTATAATTGTCAGTGCTTACATGTAAATGTTGAATTAACCGTTCAGCTTCCCCCTTAACCTTTGACTTAAGGTACTGCATCTAGTATTGAGTATTGAATAAAGTTAGTGGTGAGTGATTAAAGTTACTTGACAGTTCTGAATATGGGCCCTTACATTGCCATAACGATCTTTTACACTCTCAATATTTTTATTGACATAATCCCTGGTGTTAAAATCTAAATCCATTGCCAATAATTTAGAGTAATTCCCCTCATATTCAAACCAATAACTGTCTAATACATCAAGCCGCTTTTTAATATATGCAGCAGTTTTCCTACTCTCTCCGTCTTTTTTAAAGTTAGTATAGAGCGACTCTATCGCGCCGCTCAATTGCTCCTGGTTTTCCAATAAATCTTTAACCAAAGACATCTTAATAATATTTTATATCTTAATAATAATATTAATTTAAGATCTTATTAGAAAAGTTTTTTTTTCTATTTGCACCTAGCTTGATTCCCTGATTCCGCAGCTTATTATCCACAATTCGCTAATATGTATTGACACAGGAAAAAAGTCACAAAATAGTTATGTAATTCACAATGTCTCCACGTCACTAGTCCGATTAACGAAATCACGCACGTGTAAGGTACACTGATCCCGCTATTCTGAAGCTCGAAGGACCATGTACGGTTTTCCCGTAGATATCAAAATAAATGAAAGATTAAATTACACTGTAAGACTATAATTTCCAATCTTAAGTGGAGTAACTAATTGAATTAAATATGTATGAGGGATGAGATACGCGCGGTACGCTTAAATACCTAAATGCGAACTAAAAGGTATATTATGTGTAAAACATATGATGCGCGTAAAAATGATGACAATTAAAATTGTTCGATCACAGCTTGTACAAAGACGCTTTGATATGTAGCTTAATTAAAAACTAAAAAATAATTTTCTATAAGGTCAAACAAAGAATCTAGTAATAAAGTAAAAACATTATAAGGGGGTCATTGGTCAGAAGTATGCTCATCATGATCCCTGCCAGTCCATTGGACTGCAGTTCAAGTCCAAAAAATGCGTACCGCAAAGCGGGATACGTTCCCTGACGGCAGCGCGTACTGATCCACCATTGTCGACACGAAATCTGGCAGATGTGCCTACGGTACTACTGGTAAATTGCGATAGTGCTATTTAAACCGTCACCTGCGTGCGGCAGCAGGGTGGACATTTCGTTCGCAAGTGATGTTGCTGCACGCCGTGTCAGAGACTGGAAAGTTCTCGACGAGGTGGAAACGTTGTCCGACCACTTGTATATTCGATTTGATTTATCCGCCTCGTCGCTAGCGCCGGGTACGAGTCCCCGGAATGTAAACACCGCCCATTTTCCTCGGTGGACGTTACAACGCTTAAGCAGAGATTTGCTGATGGAGGCTTTCATAGTTCAGGCCTGGCAATCGTCATCCGCTGTGCCTGTGGAGGTCAATAGGGAGGCAGAGTGGTTCCGGACAGCGATGACGCAAGTCTGCGATGCTGCCATGCCACAAGCTAAACAACCTCCACCGCGTCGTAAGTTATACTGTTAGACTCAAGATATCGCCGCGCTCCGCACCGAATGTGCTGGCGCCAGTATACTAGGAGTCGTCGACGGCATAACCGTGATGTGGCTGCAGAAGTTGAACTGTACGAGCAATACAAAGCGAAGAAGAAAACTCTGCAACTTGCCATCTGCAGAGCTAAAACCGTGACACGTGACTCTGGACTTCTGGAACTTCTCGGGACTCTGGATCAAGACCCGTGGGGGCGTCCATATAAATCGGTAAGGGGTAAACTTCGTCCCTGGGCTCCTCCAATAATAAGTCTTGAGCCCCGCCTCTTAGAAAATATCGTGTCTGCCCTCTTTCCCTTTCAGGTGGAACACAACCCTCCGGAGATGATATCTACTAATATCTCAGACGATACAACAGTTGAAGAAAGCGGGGTACCACCGGTAACCACAGCAGAGTTTGATGTGGCCGTGGATAGGCTTCGGGCGAAAACCACTGCGCCCGGGCCGGATGGTATACATGGCCGCGTTTGGGTTTTGGCCATAGACTTCCTGGGCGACTGACTCTGTCGGCTTTTTGACGCTTGCCTTGAGTCGAGTCGATTCCCGGTGCTTATGAAGAGTGGTAGACTCGTTTTGTTACGAAAAGAAGGGCGCCCTACGTCGAGCTCCGGTCGCGAAGTGATCCACCCAGAGTGACGGAGGCGTGGAAGTCCCGCGCTCAACGGCTTGTGGTTAGGAAGTGGAATGAGCGGCTGGCCATACCCACGACCGGCCACCGGACAATTGAGGCTGTACGACCAGTTTTAAAATACTGGCTGGATAATTAATAGAAGAAGGCGTTACTTTGCGGAAATCCATACTCAAATCTAAATAAAATTATTTAATTTGCAATTTTCCGCCAAAAAATGTATACGTATTATTATGTGTGGAGTGCAGTCGAATTCTCCTGATGATGCTTCGGTTACGAAGCGAAACGTACGTTGAGTTTTTAGTAGTATGTGTATTGTTGGTGCTACTAAAACAGTTTAGTGGTGTGTATTGTGTGGAGCTGGATGTATTTGGAAGTTTTAGCTTCCGGTAAGTCCAATTCATTTTTATCGCACTATTTCGTCTGTTTTGTTACGCAATAATACGTATACATTTTTTGGCGGAAAGTTGCAAATTAAATAATTTTATTTAGATTTAAGTATGGATTTCCGCAAAGTAACGCCTTCTTCTATTAATTTTCTTAAAACGGTAAGCATTGCCGAACAGGCGAGACTGTACCTTAAATTAACAAAATTGCACCGTGTAGCTGTGCAAAATGTTTGGTTTAATCAACAGTGTAAGCGTTTGAATGTGATCCCGAATTACATCAGTATTCGTTCAAATGCATGCACTCATGCGGCAAAAATAGCATTGAGGAAAGCGCAACATATTTGGTTAAATGAAGAATCGCGGAACTGGTTTACGGTTAGAGATAATTTAAAAACTCATCTTAAAGTTCTCTATTCTGAACTTTCATTTTCGTTACATAATGTAGAATTTGACCTGTTAGATCAAAAAGCTAGAGATTTCGCGTCTATAGAAGCTCATCGAAAATACTTAACTCAGTTAAAAAAGCTGAACTCCCTTACCCGCGATGCTTCACATAGTAATAAAATTATAAATAAATATAACCGCGGCAAACGCGAGCCTCCCTCCCAATCCCAACCGGAACACAAATTCAC
>NJDC01001931.1:48867-62530 GCA_002245475.1 Calephelis virginiensis | reverse complement strand
ACATGTCTGCAGACTTGACCCGCAGGCATGTCCGTTTGTGAACTCCCTACTTAAGACGAGTATTAGTAGGATCTACACTCCCATATCCCCGAAATGCACACAGTACAAACAAGGCACCCACGACTAGCCGAAGACACTAAGTCCCACAATGTGATAGGTGGCATGGCTATCGCTAACTGGGCACGTATATCCAATCCCGGGCAACGTTATTTTTATTAGAATAGAAAACGTCCAATGCTTGCTGTTGACGTGTTCCGGTTTGGAGGGTAAGGTACCTGGTAAACGTACTTTTCCTAGAGGCCTAACATCCCGGCCTCTGGTTGGCAATTCATCATTACCACCATTGGTGTCTCTAGGCGACGTGAATTTCTTACCAATAGGAAATCCGTCTGCCTGTTTACCTTCCAATATCATAGCAAAAAGGCCTTTATTTTGCTAACTTGCTAGCTGACGTGAAATTAGCAAAATAAAGGCTTATTTAACGCCTATTTACCTTTTGACCTTCCGGAAAAAATCCCGAGTGCATAACACCGGTTAAAGTAAACACTCATCATGACTTTGACTTTTGAACGAGTTTGGCGAGTTTTTTTCATTTATAGTTACAGGGTCAGTTGGAAGGCACCACTCCGAAACTTGTTGACTAGTTTGCATGTCTAACTCGTAAACCCGTTTCGTCATCAGTGGTAATGCGTTTCATGAATGTTCTAGCATATCCTCAGCGACTCTCATGCTATTGAGTTTTTAAGAAAATTCAGGTCTTTTGGGACTAGCCGAGCGGCAACACGTTTCATACCCAAATGATTAGTTAAAACGATGCGGATCGACTCCTGAGATATAGAAAGTTCGGCGGCTATCTCTCTTAAAATGGAAGGAGGATTTTCACTTTTTTCTTCACTTTTGCGATGCTAACTTCAGTTGCAGTAAAAAAACAGTTTAAAATTTGTTCGACGTTTAGTCGATATACTGATTATCTATTTAAAGAGCATTTAGGAAAAGCAGGTAAATATAAACGCTTAGAAATACTTAAAATATTCACTGGATTAGCTAAGCTACCATATTAAACGTTTAATTTTCTTAAAGTGATTTTGTTAGTCATTGAGAAAATGTAACCTAGTCGTACAATAAAAAAAGGCGTAGAATTTGCTACGGCTTATAAGTTCCAGTCGTAGGCCGTAAATTTTCAATTTTTGAATCTGAAAGCTGTAAAACACAGTAATTGCCGTAGCATTGACAACACTGGGTCTACGTGAATAAAGTAATTTGAATCTGGATCTGAATTATTGGAAACATGTAAAGCCGGCTGTACACATGGGGCCAAGGTGTTGGGCCAACGTGTAGAGAGCTACTTGGCGGTATGTTGGCTTAGTTGGTCTAGTTGGCGCCAACATTGGCAGGCCATCCGAATAGTGTCGGTTTTTAGTGCACACATAAAAGGATCTTGGCGCGCTCCGCAAACAGCGTTCACACGTTGGTGTCTTGTTCAGTTCGTTCGTTTCGTGTTGTTAAGACAGCTAGGAGCGCTTATCATAGAATAATATGTACTAGTGGTCGCCCGTTGGTCGAAATTAATACATTTTAAAGTCTTGTTGATAAGAACGCCATCTTCATTTCTCAAGACCAAATTCTTTGTTTCCAAACTTTTTAGTGCGCCATCTGTCATCTTTTATCGTTATCATCAATATATTTGTTTGTGTGAGTCAAATCAATGGTAGTGTGGGTAATGTTTTATTTATTGATTTAATGTACTTTATAAGCAATATTATTGAAAAATATTAGCGTTCTGCACTTATCCTACATATAAACTATAAGTGTGCTAAATTTTATGCTCCTGCGTCAGCACAATTTTGGTAAAAAGAGGTCCAAAGTTTTGGGTATTAATATATAGATTTATTTATCGGTATCAATCTTTTTTTAGAGCTAAATGCTAATAATCTGCTAGGACTGTATTCAAGAGTACGTAAAATCACATATCCCATCCTAAATTCCAATTTGCATGAAATACAGTACAAGATACATAGTATATTAAGGGGTAGTTTAAAATTTAATGCAAATGTTTGGAGAAAGACTGACAGCACTCTTGTGCTTAACTTGCCTTTTATTTATATTATGGAAATGACAGGAATAAATATCGCAGCAAAAACATAAATGTGAAATAACTTTCTGAGCCAAGTTCTAATTTAATAATATTGCCCATCCACAAAAGAATGCAACAGAGCCCAAGTTCTGTTTAGAAAATCCTTAAGTTTTATTTCCATGATCAAAATCTGATTTGATTAAAATTATGCTTTTGGTAATATATAAATCAATGGACAGATATATTCTGTCGAAGAGACAAACTCTGTACTCGTTTACGTAATTTTACGTAATAACCGACGTAATCGTGGGTAATTTTCATCACGCAAGTTTTCGGACGGGCAACCTTGACAGCTGAGATGTCATATCTGACCTGTTAAAAATAGAACACAGAACAAAACCATAATTATTGCAAGTCAGCATTACATGATTTATATAAATCGAAATAAAAAGCGGACGGATATCGCAATTAAGGTGGACACAACCAAGACTGTCTTTTTAACCGACTCAGAAAAAAGGAGGTTTTCAATTCGACTGTATGTTTTTTTGTATGTTTGTTACGCGAGTATTCCGTCATTAGCCAATCGATTTTGATGGATTTTTTTCATAGATTTAGGATGTAATCTTAATCTATGTTTTTTTAGAAAGGTCATGATTCCGAGGAGGATTTGCACATTCACGTGATAAGGTTGTCAAGACAGGTCAAAAATTTATGACAAGATAGGCAATATGTCATATACCTAATATATATTATATTACTCAAAAACCACAAGTCGGATCATGATAAAATTTTCGTAGGATTATTTCGGAACCATTTGCTAGTTATTTGTTGCAGTTTCACTGAGCGGAATTATTGATTAACATTGACTAAAGTATTCAAGGCTGACGTTGACTATAATGCATTGTAAGTAAGACTACAAGGTGAAGTTAGAGAATTTCAGTCTACGAGTATGTCTGTTAATAGTCAAGTTAAGTTTTTTTGTGGTTTGAGTTACTGAAAAGAATGTCTCAATTTGACTTTAAATTAATACGTGATGCCAAAATTTTGGACCCCTTCTGATGCCTCCTGCATACAATTTCTTATTTTTAGGAGCTTACTATGTATTTTTCGCGTTTTCTAACTTTCAGCTCAGCCTAATTTTTGTATTTTTTCTCTCGCTCGTGTTTAATACGCCCTTTTGTTAGTTTGTTTTTTTATTAACATAGAAGTGATGAATTGTCGTTATGTAAACAAGCCGACAACACAATGATAATAAGATAAAATCCGGTTTGTTATCGTGTCAAGGTTACAGAGTAGCTTCTGCCTTCGACTTTACGTTACATTTTGTTTGCCATGAACAGATTTCTTAATCTAGGACTGCATTTAGGAAAATAGCTAGAAAAATACTAATTTTAAGCGAACATTGATTGAAATGCGCATAATCCTGCCCGGAGAGTAGGATGGTGGCATTGTATTGTAAACATACTTCCTAAATAAGATTTGTACTTTTCCACAATACACTCATTTCAACCTAAGGGCCAAAACACATAACCGCGTTGCGGCACCGCGCCGCTAAATCATCGGTTTGTTTCGGGCGTCATAGACGTGCCTGCCATGGACCTTCGTGAAAAACTTATTTCTTATGAGTTATTAAAAATATTTTTTTCTCTTATAATCTACAACTACAATCGGCAGTGACGCTACTGTTATCGTTAGCGTTTCGATTGATAAAAACGCCATCTACATTTCTCAACACCAACTACTTTGTTTCCAATCTTTTTAGTGCGCTATCTGCGATCTTTTATCGTTATCATCAAAGTATTTGTTTGTGTGTGTCAAATGCATGTTAGTGTAGGTAATGTTTTATTTATTGATTTAATGTACTTTATAAGTATTATTATTGAAAAATATTAGCGTTCTGCACTTCTCCTACACATTTAATGCTCCTGCGTCCAAAAGGGGTGCAAAGTTTTGGCATCACGTAAATTTTCCTCCAATGTCAGCTTTGTTGGAAGGCACGATTACAACTATTTGGAATCTCTTTAATATCTCTGAACTAGTTACACAAATTAAATCTAAAGCCAAAGTAAGCAAATTATATAATTGTGTGATGATTTCAAATATTTTTGGGAATATTCTTGGTAATAATTGTTGATGATTTGAGGATTTTCAAATACTTGGTATGGCAATACTCTCATGCCAACGACGGTTGGAAACTAAATTTTAGAAATCACTCTGTTCGTTACCTTCAACTAGGCAAGTTGTGTTCTTGTATGCAATTGGCATTAAACATGTAATTTAAAGAGTTTTATTTAAAAATACTGTTACAGTAGTTTAAGTTATACTAGTTTAGCAATTTAAATAGAGCTTTTACACTTGTGTAATGGGTTTCAGTTAATTATACTAATACATACGTCCAACGGCTCGCAGCCATTATATGCCTCTTAAAAAAAGAAAAAAATATATAGATAAAGTACGTATTTACATACCAGAATAAAGTTAAGTAACACTCAGACCTAAAAATACAGACATCTAACTGTCCATAATACAAAAATGTCTGCTCCCGGTCGGGAATCGAACTCGAGCCTCGCAGTTAGTCGCTAGGGTTAGGCTTTTACCTATGCTTATCCTTCGACCAAAGTAACAGGCATAGCATTGCCTAACTAAAACTTCCTCACCTGAACGGAACTCCACTAATATTACATGCAGCTATACTCGTTGCTCAATCAAACAATAAACTATCCTTCACCCCTCTAGTGAATGAAACCCAAAATTGCACGGTACCTTTAGATCAAAATAATACAATTTTCAATCGCATATGAAGCATTAGCATGGTTTTGCTAAACACTAAGCAGAAACAAATTTGGACCTTCCAGCTTGCTAGCAATCACAGGATATAAAAGTGCAACTCCAAATCCAACCATGAAGACAATTCTGAGAGTAACTCCAAAATATAAATGTTTAACGAGAAGTGAGAAGGGGCGCACTAAGACTAACTTTAACTGGAAAAAAAAGACGGGTTGCATTCCAGGAGTGCCGGCGGAAGTGAAAACTTAAATATTAACGTTGTGCATTTTTGATATTTTAAAAGGGTTAGGGAATAATTTTACACGAATTGCTTTAATTATCAGTATCTAAAGTATGAAAGTACTGTCATTGAAATGGTAGAATACAATATTCATTTATTGCGCTATCGTACACTAACATGACAACACAAACATTCGCGCAGGGCCGTCTTTTTCGCGCAAGCGCCCTGCGCCCTGCGCCGTCTAACGAATTTTCGATCTGATGATCTGACGCGAGTTTAGAAGTTTTTACCCGTTCCAAAAAAAGTGCAAAAAAGAAGTTTTCACTTCAAAAAACTGACACACAAAGCCCACGACGATTCTGGAAGAATTAGAAAAATCACAACCTCTAATTAAAGTTAAATCTAAATTAATCTAATTTAGAGACAAGCGAAGGACAGAGGGCAATTTATAAACTTGCTCAAAATGTTTGGAGGGCGTAAAGATACAATCAAATGTTTTTGTGAGAAATACTTGCGTGTTGTTTTGTTGCAATCCAGCAAATGTGAAGGAGAGTTGGCGTTGCTACTTTGAGGAGCCGCTAAATATACTGCACAGAGATGTACTTCCCCTTAAACAGGGACACGTTGATTTGTTAATGAAGTGTGATATAGCAAAGTAGACGTTAATGGGGGTCTTGGTTTGCATATGTTTAAAAAAAGACCTTTTTAACTGCATCCTTAGGACTCATTACAAGTAAAATAATAAATATTTGGCGGTTGACCGTTTTTGCCTAAGTAATAGGGCAGTCTTCAAGTATGTGGTTGACTATTGTGCTATTAAGGTGATGTGTGTGGGTCACATCATGAAACTCTACAAGAGTACTGTCTTGAGTATAGATATTATCTTTGCCCAGGTCAGATACTTGATCGAGAAGCATAGGGAATGTAGTCTATCACAATTGGTCTTTTTGGGTTTGCAGTAAGCGTTTGACTCCTTCCTCGGTTAGCTTTTATCAGATACCGCATTCTTAAACCGAACTGTAGTTTCACCGGGGACCACTGTCGGCGATACAGTTTTTTTTAAAGTAAGCAAACAAGCATGTGATAAGAGAAACGTGGCCACTATACACCACTAATATTATAGGCGCTGTCTTGTGGCTGGGGTGTTAGGCTTAATATGCTAGTCGGCCGGCTTCCTTACCTTTCAGATGGGAACATGACACTGTCATTATGGCGGCAGCAATAGGTAAGGCGATGGATCCCTTCCTGGACAAGTTCTGCACACCACTCTACTACCAGTGGTCTTGTGGCTAATGACGCAGATAGACTTTGCACGCGTCTTACGAGATGCCAGGCAGGATGTCAGATGGTCTATTCTACACAGGTCTATTCTTCATGTTCAATGTTCAAGCACACTAAGGCACTGCTTTAAGTTCATATATGTTTAGGTATATTGAGCACGTAGAGGTATCGTTGCTTATGTCAGCTGATCACATCGCACTAGTGGATAAGGGCAATCAAAGAACATGAATTAAAGGAAAAATACACCCAAACATGGTGGACATTAGCTGAATGTGGTGTAGACCGGGTATATAAGCCTTGAAAGCACGGATAATGGATCCTTCAATTTGAGAACGAAGCTGCTAATAAAATTAAGGACTTCAAGTTCCTAGGTTCCTTGCTTTTAGAGAGTGGCAGCATCGATCACATCGTCAAAGCCCGAATATCTGCTGTTTTGTCGAAATGGCGAGAGCTTAAAGGTGTTTTTTGTTATAAGAGAATTCCTGACAAGCGTCCCTATTTTTCTGTGCGGTAGACGACGACGTGGCCGAATTTATTTAGGCCCATACAAAAATAATATAGAGATAAAAACGTTGATATGACTGAGCGGTTTTTGGAGAAAAGATCAGATCCGTTATGAGTACATTCGGGGCAGTCTCGGTGTACTTGGTATAACTGACAAGTTACAGGAACCCCGTTTTCACTAGTTTGATCAAGTCATGCTACATGATAAAATGCTAAATGTACATGCTAAAAAAAGCAAGTATGAGGAAAAATGCCTTTACGCAACAGTGCCTGGAACAAGATTTTGTGGAAGACCTAGGAAAATAAAGAAAGAAAGGAAAAGAAAGAAAGAAAGAAAGAAAAAGAAAAAAGAAAAAGAAAGAAAAAAGACGTTCTTTCTAGGGAAAGAAGTCGTTGTGAAGGAAGGTTTGGGAGCCAATAACTTTACTTTGAAGGATGGTCAAGACCGGGCAGGGTGGAGGAGATGAAATATTATTCTATTACTTCATCATTAATACTTTGAAAATGGACAGATTTTTTTGGACTGATTCAGTGATCTTAAACTTATTCCTTAAATCCTTGAACAAATTCCTTGACTTTTAATCGATGGGGGTATAGAATACAAAAGTATATTTTTTACAAATATATATTTATCATACATTCAACATTAACACAAAAAACATCAAAAACCACGTGGCTTACGTTGTCTAATATCACATATAGTTTTGGACATCCACAGTGACCTTATTCTTATATTAATACGTTATCATTGGGTAAAATGAGAACCGAAGTCTTTTTGAGTGCTTTGACCGAAAAGTTCAATGATAGGTCGTGCGTTAGCAAATCTCGCAAAACCAACAATTTAATATATACTAATATATCGTAGTGCATTCGTTGCAAAAATAACTCGTATGATATAAACAGAAACATTTGAGACCCTGGAAACTGTTTGCGATTTGGCGGTTTTTAAAATAATCTTCTTGAGTCTTTCTCATCTCTGACTTTTTTACAATGATATACTTTTCACCTAAAAGTTTGTATTTTTGAGTGTTGTTAAATATGACCTGAGGGATCGAGGATTTAGGAAAAAAACACTTATTTGTTCTAGAATCGATTTGTTAATGCCAGTTCAATTTTTAACATGAAACAAAGACTTTTCTGCAGAATTAAGACAAAACTTCTTTTTAAGCTTAATTACTTTATACAACAATAAATTTTTTAATTAAAAAACCCTAACCTCTTTAGGACTTTCAAGTTTTTGATGAAAAGTTATTGTCATTCGTTCTTTCTATATAAGTCAGCGTTTACACTTCGTATAATTTAAAGTGACGTCACAATCGACGCTATGACACTTTAGAGCAGCGGTCGGCAACCTTTTGGCAGACAAAGGCCTCAAGGCGGCAAAATAAACTAAAGGTGGGCCACACTTGTAATATTTACTCTAAAAGCAAAATATACCTACTTATAATTGGCCATGTCCCATAGAAACAATGATAATGGGCGGAAAGAAGCGCGTTCTTAAGGCTGAATTTACACTATATGCCGTATATTATGCGGTCAAGCGCGGAACGTTCATGAATTTATTTTGATATTTATAACTTATTTTCAAGACATTAACGGGCCGCAAGTAAGACGTCAGCGGGCCGCGGGTTGCTGACCGCTGCTTTAGAGCGTTTTGGCAAAGATTTAAAAACTTAAATTCTAAAATCAACTTGGTGATATAAGTCTTTATTTTTCCGAAATGTGATATTCATTACAGTTTTAGTAATATATAGATGAGAACATTTTTCAAAATCTGTCATCATGCCTATTGTGCCTCAACAACAAGAGATCCAAAATTTTACAAAACGATTTAATTTTATATGAATCAATAAATTATTTACAATCGATTTTAATTAAATGACACATACATTTACATTTCTAATGATTACATAAATATATAATCTTATTTTTTTAATGAATTCTCGATAAATCCTACACATAATGTACCTAAGAACTCTCTCAACCACGTCATCATTCAAACAATAAAAACACGCATCGAAATCGATTATCCGTTTAAAAGTTATAACTTATGATGCCACAGACTGACACACATACACAGACACGTCAATGTAACACCTTTCATTTTCTGTGAAGGGTTAATAAAGGTATTTCCACAATAATATACATTATGTTGGTAATTCCAAAGTAAGTATTTGGGAATCTAGCCCGATTCACCTACATACGACTTTGACGACGATGAGGTGGTCAATGAATATTAATTTTATGCTTATATGTACACAACAACAGTAACAAAGGAATACAATAAAAGTGAATTTAGTACAATTTTCAAAAAATAAAAATATTTTTACATCAAAATTATACCTACTAGCGGCACATTATGACTAAGAACTCACGGAGCGGTTTTAACCCGCGCCCGCGGCTGTCTCGGAACTGCGGCTTTATTTAAAAACTCGCGAGACCGGTAATTTATGCGGTCACATTGGCATCGCGGTTGAAACCATCGTTCGCAAACTTAAGTAGGATTGTACGGGCGGGCGACCGCTGCCGCACGAACCGCAAACAACCGCGAACGCTGCGGGTGTAAGACGCGTCGTGAAATGTGCTCGCACTTTTTGCATATAAATCTACTTTCTATAAAACCTGCGGGCCCACAACCTCCGCGAGCGCGGGTAAAAACCGCTCCGTGAGTTCTTAGGATTCAGACTGAATCTCAGCGATTTGCGGGCGGCGAGAGCGGGGCGGGCGCGGGCTCGGCGATAAGTGTTAGATCGTGCCGCTCTCACCGTCGCCCCGCAATCGCTGAGATCCAGTTTGTGGCCTTAGGCTATAATGACCGGTTTGAAGTTAATACTACATTTGTAAACAATTATATTTTTGTTATCTGAAACTTTCTATTATCTGTTACTTACAATACTAGTTATAAATACAAAAAAAATACGAGTCGGATTTCGTTAGGTATTTATTTGATAAATTGGCATTCACATCATTATTATAATGTGTCAAACCGGCCAAAGTATGAGATTCAAAAAAATTACAATGAATAAAAATTACAATTAAAATTACGTTTGATATTTTTTACGCATGATTTTATCTTTTAGCGAAACAGTGACACTATATCATAATAGGCAGATTATACAGACGAATAATACATTATATGTAACCATTAACTAGCCTACTTAAAAATAAGTTCCTTTAATTATTAATAACAATTTATGATAAAAAATGAGTGTGCATGTATTGCACTTAGCTACTGAAGTGCAAAAGGCGCAATGCACTTTGCAGATATCGGGATGTGACAACCCCATCGTCCGCTATTGATACGCTAGTATTTTAAATGACTAGATAATACCGCCAGTGCAGTATGTTATAACTAGATGGTAGAGGTATGTGCAGGAAGTGAGCAGTGCGTTACTTCCTGCTACAGTAGCTACAACTCTTATAGCTACCGTGCCAGAAGCACAGATACTATAACTAGAACTAGAAGACAGTATAGCCGGTAGACACGTTGGCTAAGAGCCAGGCCATAAGTTAGCACAATTCCAATAACATCTACACAGTATTATTCAATAAAGTATTTTTCATTTGCAATGTGAAAAAAATATATATATAGAAAAAATATAAACAGTACGGTCGACATTTATCTCTTACCATCTAGGACGCCTACTTATCGTTATAACATGAAAAAATGAAATTTTATTAACAATTGAATTATAACTAACATAATAAAACAGGGTTCAAAATTACACTCAATCTTTTGTTACTTGTTAAAAAAAACAACCTAATTTAAAACACTTTTCTGCATAATAAGAGAAGGCATTAAGTGTGTTAAAGTCCACGATAGCACAAAACAAAGACAGCATATTTTGTGATCAGAGTTTCTAAAGACAGTAGAGTTACTCTTGAATCTCGATATTCAGCAAATTGGAAATTGGAATCGTATATGTCAGTTAAGGTACTTTAGAACACAGTATTAGCGGATTATTAACATTTTGTTACAAATAAATTCAACGAATTCGATAAAATAATAGCATCTTCACGCCCATATTCCCGAAGGCGTAGGCAGAGGCACAACCAGGGCACCAACGACTAGCCGAAGACACTATGTCCCACAATGTGATAGGTGGCAAGCCTATCGCCGACTGGGCACATATCCAATCCCGAGCAACATTTTTTTTATTAGAACATTGGAAAAACCCAATTTTCTTTTTGTTGCCCGATCCGGGATTCGAACCCGGGACCTCATGCAGTCAAGTCCAACAACTGAACCGCTAAACCACAGAGGCGATCATATAATTTACTGTTTACTATTGACTATATAAATAAATATCCCTGGACAAGTCACACAAATTGAATCTAACCCCAAAGTAAGCAAATTATATGCTTGTGTTATGGGTGTTAGTCAACGATTCTAATATATAGAAATACTTAAATAGATACCAGGATAAATTTAATAAACACCCAGACCCGGAAATGCAGACATCTAAATGTTCATCACACAAATGCCTGTCCCCGTCGGGAATCGTACCCGAGCATCGCGATTCGTCGATGCAGTTAGGCGAGTAAGCTAGCCACTCGACCAACGACTACATGTTTATAATTCGCCAGTATCATGTTCAAGAGTACCTAAAATCTCATACTCGATTCCGATTTCCAATAGGGCATGAATCGAGGTTCAAGAGTAACCCTACAGATGCCACTGCCTCTTAAAATTGGTAGCTTTACCGTAACGTTTCACAGCAATATTATTTTAATTACGTTGTCAGTATCAAATCGCGACTTTAATATGCGTGCAATACAGAGATGGATTCAGTCTTCAAGCTAGGGGGGTTCACACAGGAAGTCATTCACACCAAATTTCATCATGATGATGATGACGTCATCAGCCGGAGGACGTCCACTGCTGGACATAGCCCTCCCCCAAAGGGCACCAGAAGACACGATCACTAGCCGTTTGCATCCAACGACTTTGACCAGAGCATCAGTCCACCGGGTGGGAGGTCGTCCAACACTACGGGCTCCGGTACGGGGCCGCCACTCGAGAACCTTTCTTCCCCATCGGTTGTCGGTTCTGCAATGTTGCCTGCCCATTGCCACTTTAGCTTGCTGACTTTCTGAACTATGTCAGTTACTCTCGTTCTCTTGCGGATCACCGAATTACGGATTAATAATAATTAATAATAATTCTCGCAAAGAAACACCGAGCATAGCTCTCTCCATAGCACTCTGAGCTTATTTAAGAGGCCCACATTTACACACCAAATTTAGTAGGGTAAATACTAAACGATCTAGCTAGATCCCTGCCTTCCTAGACCCGTCCTTGGTGCAATAGGGTGTATCTTTGCGCTAATACATATGGTGCTATTGACATTTTGCTTTTAGGCGTCACAGCCTAACCCCCCTTAAATTTTGGCGGCGTCATTTGTATTAAGTCTAGTCGTTTCTGAAGTGAGGTGGTGAAGGTGGTCTTTGAGAGACAGCCACATGAGCATCTAACCCATCAGATGCTCTTGATGCTCTTCTAAGGTATGGGCCGGATGGTTTTTCTGAAAAAATATAGCAGTTAAGTTAGTATTTAAATTAAAATTATACAAAAATCAACATATTGGGATGCATCAACTCCATCGCCTTCTTATGTAATAACCTAAAGTATAATGTTTAGTAATATTACAATATATTCCTCGTGTTATATACTCCCCGTGTTGGTCCGGGCTCCTTTGCAGTATAAACCATCTGCCTTCCTGCCAGGCAGCTCGTAAAAGGCGAGCATAGGCTTACCGTCACTAACATCGTGACATCTGACTAGGTGGTAGAGTTTCGCAGACACTTACCCGGATTGGTACCACCACCTTACCTATTCCTGCCGCCATAACGTCATGACGTGTTCCGGTTCGGAGGGTAAGGTAAACTTACTTTTGCTCGAAGTCTAACATCCCAGCCTCAAGTTGGCTGTTTGCTGTCTGTAGGCGGCGTGAATTTCTTACCATCAGGAAATCCGTCTGTTTGTTTGCCTTCCAATACCATAACAAAAAATAGCATAGGGATGCGACGAACCCATCGCTTGCTAATGGAATTAATTAGTATATTATGTTACTGGATAAGATATCATATGCCAGTGGGACTAAGTCAGATAAGCCGGGCGAGCCGAGAACAAGCGAGGGCTTGTGGTAGCGACTCTTCCTGATCGGTGGTCCCAAACTTATCTTCTCTTTACGTGAGTATATACTGTCGTGTTCTAGTTTTTAGGGTCGGGTGGCTGAGCAGACGACAGCTTTTCTACATCTCGTCATAGACTTACTCAGGTTTGAAAGGTGGTATAGTTGGAAAACGCATTTGCACAACAGACTAAAGATCACTTGAATCTTAGCTGTCGATTTCTTGTCTTTTTTTTATGACATTGGAAGGCAAACAAGCACACGGATTTCCTGATGGTAAGAAATTCACGCCGCCTACAGACACCAAAGGTGGTAATGGTGCGTTGCCAACCTAAGACCGGGATGTTAGGCCTCGAGCAAAAGTAAGTTTACCGGCTACCTTACCCTCCAAACCGGAACACGTCATGACGTTATGACATCGGTAGAAGTCTCCTTGTTTGCCATCCATTTTCATAAAAAAGATAAGAATTCAAAAGCAAATCATAAACACTTTTACTTTCCCACAATACACTTGATTTCACGATTTATCTTAAAACTAATTCAATTAGTTTAAATTTTTATCTTTGTACATATTTGGTTGTTAGTTACTGCCGGATAGTCAGGTCAGTACCAACAATCAAATACTGAAGGTTAAAAGTGGAGTAGACATATTTATCTTTAGTT
>NJDC01001931.1:20287-38418 GCA_002245475.1 Calephelis virginiensis | reverse complement strand
ACCTCAGATTGGCAAAGCACCATTACCATCTTTTGTGTCTCTAGGCGGCGTTAATTTCTTACCATCAGGAAATCCGTCTGCTTGTTTGCCTTCCTATAACATAAAAAAAAATAAGCAGCTCGTAAGAGGTGGTACCAAGACCACTGGTAGTAAAGTGCTGTGCAGGAACTTACACGTGCAGAGATCCACTACCTTACTTATTCCTGCAGCCATAATGACACTATCATGTACCATCAGGCGAGTCACTTGTTATTGTCGTTAAGCTCATATCTTTATTCAGTTCTAGCAGTTTCACGCAGCTTTGACTGCGTAACTTGGCTTCTTTGCACCGATTTTTATGAAACAAAGCCTACGTTATTCAAGGATAATGTAGCATTCTCAAGGTGAAAGAATTTTTGAAATCGGTCTAGTAGTTTCGGAGCCTATTCATTTCAAACAAACAAACAAAAAATCAATCCTTTCCTATTTATAATATTAGTGTAGATACCAATAAACATTTTTAGGAAATTGTCTTGTAGTAATTGCAGTTTTAACGCTGATAAACTTTCTCTGCTGGTGTCTGCTGCTGCAATTAGCCTTACCATAAAGTAAGGAAGGTAAAAAAGAAGAAATGTGAGGATTTTGTTAAGCGGAAAGATGGGATGGTAGCTGTGAGAAAGGGGCGCCAATTTACATGTCGCAAACTCGCATCCTTTTCTGTTTAGTCTACTGTCGTTAAAAGTATGTGAGAGTGACTTCCATTTTTACGTTATTGATTTTTTCATAATCTCTGAAACGATTTTAATTTTTTTTATTTGAAAGGGCATATTTCAGAGGTGATCACATGTTACCAAATCTTATGATAGAATCTCAACGAAATCAAGGAAATAGGTACCTCATTTTGGTGCTTCTTAGATGATAATATACTACTAAATTCATAGTCGAATTTTTCTTAAATTGTATAAAGTTTAAAGTATCTACTTACTTTAAAAAACGCGATGTATATGAGGGAAGAATAAAAGTTTATGAATTCAAAGAAGAATATTTTGAATGTGTAGGAATCTTCATACTCAGTCTGCGTGCGTGGGTTTTCTATATTCGTCAAAAATACTGCCACTTTTGAATATATCTGTAACAGTTTATTTATTACTTCAAAACATTTACAAAACCTGGAAATTGGTTAAAAGCTAAATTTGATCTCAAAATCTGAACTTCCAAAAAATCACTTCCTTTTTCTACAAGTTTCACTGACACTGGTCCTGCCATTTAGAAGTGACAAACACACGTACTTTATATATTTACTAAACTATGTATATTTAAAATAACTAATTGTTGCCAGTGGCTTCGTTAACGTACTACAATTATTTAGTTTCGTAGTTAGAGTCCATTGAGATATTCGGGGAAAACTTTCCTATATTTCAAATTAGACCAATTTAGAGTTAGTAACGAAATTTTACCAAAATCAGTTTTAGTAGTTCCGGGTGTTATCTGTAACATACAGCGATCCTGACACAAGGTTTTTAACCGGAGTCGGTCAGAAAAAGAGGAGGTTATCAATTCCCCTGTATGTATATTTTTGAAGTGAAAACTTCTTTAGCGGCGTTGCGCACTTTTATTGGAATGGGTAAAAATTTCTAAACTCGCGTCGGATCGTCAGAACGTAAGACGGCGCACTGCGCATGCGCGAATAAGACGGCGCGAGATCTAAAATAAAACGTAGATTCATTGCTGTTTGTCTATTGCTTAGATATTTCCGAAGAGTATAGGATCCGCAATGGATAATACGCCGCAATATATCTACAATTACATTCTCAACATGTGAGCAAATACGTATAATATCATAACAGACATTTCTCTATTTGTTCCATCTTGAAAATAAGCTCTATGTGAAGACGAACAATGTTCGTTGTACAGATAATATGACGACGCTCCTAGCCGTCACGTGGTCTTACGTTACCGAGTTTTTGTCCAGCCAAAGGCAGGTTATTAATATGAAAATAATATTTGTGCATAAGTGATAGTACTTTTATACTGATAATTAAAGCAATTCAAGCAAAATTATTCCCTAACCATTCGAAAATATCAAAAATTCACAATGTTAATATTCAAGTTTTCACTTCTATCGGCACTGGAAATAGCAAACTGTTTTAATGGTTCCAAGCTTCACTTATATTTAATTTTATTTTGTTACATAAATTGACATTTATTTAATTGAAAATATTTTTAGTGACTATTATATTGGACATTATTTATTATTATTTTATTACAATTGGAATTAAATATTTTAATCATGACTTGAATATGCTAGTAAATGTAACTAATTTAAACATAGAAATTTTAATTTAACGATGAAATATACAGTTCCTTATAATGAACAGTATGAGTGGTTCAAAATATTTGCATGCCAACTTTTTGGTAAAATAGGATTAAGAACTTGTTTTATATCTAAGATCCTCATTACCCTGTTTGAGCAAATAAAAATGTTATTATTCACTATATTAATTTTATTGTGATCCGAGTAGTGGATTATAATAAAATGATTGGTAGTATAAATTTTCATCTATGTTGATATCATTGATAAAAATATTATGCGTTATTAAGTATAACTCAAAAGTCAAAACTACTTTTTTTTTTTTTTGATTTTGCTAAAATTTAGGCTTGGACACATTAGCTATCTTTCGAAAAAATATTGTCAAATCATGACGAAGTAATGTTATAAATGGAGTAGGTGTTTTGTAGTTAAACTGTGTTTAAAAATTTTATTATGTATTTAAGACATTAAAACACATACCCTTGTCAAAATCATGATCATAGTCAAATTGATAAGAGCAGCAGTCATGGCGGTGAATATCTTGGCGTGCCGCCTCACGAAGAAGCCGCTCCCACCATAGATCACGGATACCATAGATATCCGATAGATGATGGTGCCTAACACTGCTCCCATTACTATGGCGATCTTAAAAAAAATATTAACCATCTTTAGTGGTCAATTAATAACCTATCTTAGATAGGTGATCATGATTTAGATCAGTTGCCAGGGAACTGCTGTCATTTTTCAATACCTAATTAACAAAAATAATTTAGCAACAAAACTCGAGAAGGGCCTTCTGTCTTTATAACAGGCAGATCAAAAGAGGCGAACCACAAAAGTCCTTTTGTTTGCCACTAGCCACGAGACGGTGACTATGTGATAGATTCTTGTGACGAAGACTGTTATATGTGTATCTGCACCAAAAATTAGCCTATGCCTGTTGTGTATGTCAATTCTCGTCACTGTCATGTTCTGGTTTTAAAAACCACTACCTTACCTATATCAAACTGTTGTAACATCAGTGCTCGTGTCTTTCATGTGATTATTTTGAAAGAGTCTAGGTCTTACTTACTTAGGTCAAAAAAATACTAATAACACTTTTGATTTTTCATAAACAAAATGCAATATCTTAATTACCATCTTTCTGCCGCCATAACGTCATAACGTGTTTCGGTTTGGAGGGTAAGGTAGCCGGTAAACTGACTTTAGCTCGAGGCCTAACATCCCGGCCTCAGGTTGGCAACGCACCATTACCACCTTTGGTGTCTCTAAGCAGCGTTAATTTCTTACCATCAGGAAATCCGTCTGCTTGTTTGCCTTCAAATAAAATAAATTAAAATAAATACTATTATTTCGATTACGCAGCTCACATACAATTAACGTTTTTGTTGTTTATAGTTTTTTTTAGTTTTATGGCAACGTTTCTATGTAGGTACGTTGCTGTCCTATGGCCAGGGTATTAGGCCAATTGTGCAAGTCTACCGACTACCATATCCTCCGGACCAAAATAGGACATTGTAATTAAAAGTTTGGCGCAACTTTCATATAAAAAAATCAAAAAAATAAGTTTGCTATGTTTTTTATTCGCCCAAATCGTATAACACTAGTTGCCTTATATCTGA
Organism: Calephelis virginiensis; assembly: GCA_002245475.1. Lineage (NCBI taxonomy): Eukaryota > Metazoa > Arthropoda > Insecta > Lepidoptera > Riodinidae > Calephelis > Calephelis virginiensis. The sequence goes on along the minus strand of NJDC01001931.1, from coordinate 34,506 downwards.
ATGCCTTTAGACTTACTTTCAAATTATACGGGTTATACTTTTTCAAGTAAACTTCATACAAAATTCGGGTTTGCTATATATCTATGGAAGTTCCGCCTCTTATTACGTAGTATTTATATAGTCTTTGGTAATGAAGGCGGCAGGAATAGGTAAGGCGGTGAAACCGCACACGAGTAAGCTGCTGCACAGCACTTTGCTACCAGAGGTTGTTGGTAATGATCCATTTGGCCTTTGCTCGCCTGCACAGGCGGACCCAGACCAACACGGGGAAATCATCTACTTACTCATGTAAAAAATATATCACTTATACTTTTGCTATTTAAAGGTAAGATGTCATCTTTCTTACTCAGGCCAAAAACATACAATTGACTATTTTGCTATTTAAATGAGACGTGTTTCTCTCAATCATCTCACTTACTCAGGTCAACAGAATACCGTTAACACTTTTGCTGTTCATGGGTGAGATGTGGTTCTCAACACTTGGGTACTCGTCTTGTTTGCCATTAATTGCAATTAAAAAATGCATACCATAAAAAGCACAGCAGAACTGGTGGCAACATATCGCATAGTTTTTTGCCACGGAGGCAGGTAGGGTTCTTTCTCTCTCGTAACTGGATTCGTTCGAAATGTTTTGACAGATGTCTCAAATTCGGGTCTTAAATCTTCATCCTGAAAATTCAAGTTATTTGTTTGCAGTGTACATACATCCAATGAAAAAAAATTCATATAAAACATTGGGAAGACGATTCATAAGGCTCACACGGACAACAAGCTATCAGATGTCATTTAGAGCCAAGCTTTTACTCTACAATCTGTAACTCTACAAACCGTAACTAAATTTCAAACTATACAATGTGAATTGTCGAAACTTGATCAACAGAATTTTGCGGATACTAGACAAATAACTATCGATAAAAAAATGAAAAAGAAACAAAACAAAAAAATCATAAATTTGACTGAAGCATGCAAGTAAATGAACCTCAAAAATCTAGTTTAAAAGTTACAAAGCAATCAAGACTAGACTTAGACCAAGCTAGGACAGTAACTAGAATCTAATTGATTCTCGCAGTTGCAATAAGTTTCTTGCAAAAAAAGAAATATTTTCCAAAAAATCCGTTTCCCCAACGTAAGATTAGGTTAGGTTTGGCACCACTCCCTGCCCCCTTAAATACCTCACGTCATTAATGGACGCGCCCTAATAATCAATGATTATAAATTATCACATATATGTAATTTAAAACCAATCAGCAATACATGAAAAGCATGATAATAAAAGTTATGACTTTTAACATTATTCTAATTATTAAAAAAAATATACGAATTAAAAAGCCGTGACGCACTACAAATATAATAATAAAAAATGATGTCGCAGCAGGTATTTAGAGTATTCGAAACCGACTGTTTTATTTGTATGAAAAAGGCTTTTAACGTAATAATTACTGTAATTAATATAAAACATAGGGGATAATGGGACGTGACGCATTTAAAAATATAACTATAGATAACGATGTCGCAGCGTCTGTACCTACATTTTAATATATTGTTTAACAAAGTGCTTGGCTTCTATTATGACTACTTACAGCAATATTATGTTAATACTGCTATCTATATTGACCCACGACCTTACTGTGTATGCAACATGGTGTTTTCTGGGTTATCACATTGTCTTAAATAAAGGAGTCATGAAAAAACCCCTAATCTAAGGAAAACAATTTTTTTGTAGCTCATTACTGTTAAATAGATGGCGAGAAATCCATTGGGGCTACGGTTTACAAAATTTTATCCAAATAAAAATTACCATGCGTTCGATTTGTACACATTTGATATTGAGTTTCATGAATTTAAGGATTAAGTGGGTGTGCGTATGAGTTTGGGATCCTTTGATTCATAGTACATTGAGAGCAGAATTAAAAAAAACTTACCTGGTCAACGCTTCCCATATCCCACTCCCATTTTAGTACAGACTGTTTTCTTTTCCATAGCTCTAGAAATGTGGTCGCTGAAATCGTTAACCTTTATTATATTTGTGCTTTTTTTGATTTAATATAATCTTAAATAAAAATAAAATCTTAGAAGAAATTAATAATTCAATATTAATTGCTTAATAACTTCTACTAAGATAGGACAATGGTTTTTCTAATCTCTCAAAACAAAAGGGGTAAGTATTTTTCCCTTGCTGATTAGAGTCTTCCTTGTAGAGTAGTCTATGTACCTTCCAGCCAGGCAGCTCGTAAGAGTATTCCAACAAAACCACTGGTGATAGAGTGCTGTGCAGCACCTTGCCTGGGAACCTATCACTAACACGTCGATATAAACTAAAATAGCAAGGTCAGCGTAGACGATCTTAAACTAATTTATGTAACAAGAGTGAAGTTAAATGTTATATATCAAAGAGTGTCTATTTTAAATTTTGATGCATATTATATTCATTCACTAGCTGTTCCAGCGAACTTCTTTCCGCCCGTTCAGTTTGTATGGTAAAAATAAATTGTCGTTTTTCCTAGTTTCCTCGCTGTTGTAAGGAATAAAATGTACCCCATGTCCTGCTCCCAGTTCTAAGCTACCTCTCTATCAATTTTCAGCTTAATCGGTTTAACTATCACGACTGATTCATCTTTCATTTTTTTTGTTTTTATTATTTTTAAGGTGTATTATGCTATTCGGGGCGAATTCAAATCCAACGAATAAAAAACCATGAAAATTGGTCCAGCAGATCTCGAGTTATAAGTGTTGTAACCAACCTGACTTTCTTTTATATACTCGTATATAGATTCATTCAAAAGTGAGATCCGACGATTCCGTTCTATGTCTAGAGCCAAATATTAAATTTTGTAAAAGCGTCAGAAACTATTAACTGCTATGCAATTTAGATAGAAGTAATTGTAATTGTACAAAATTTTGGATTGTAGAGAAGAAGGTGATCCGGATTGGCACCACTGCCTTGCCAGTTGCTGCTGTTAAAGCGTTAGTACTCGTCATTGTTAATTCGATGCTGAAGGCTAGCCTTGCACATGTATTGCAATCCTTCAGCCACCCAGCCACCATACCTGCCATAAGATAGAGACCAACACGAAAATCTGTAATGTCTTAATGTATTTAAGCAAAGGTTATCTTTAACCTTTAAAGTGTCGCCAGTATCTTTTTTATTAAAATGAACTTAACATCTTTGTGCATGCAATAGTTGATGGAATAAATAAAAAACAACCAAAATTTACTTTTACCCAAAAGCAATGTGGAAGACCCAGAAAACGTTGATGAACGTTGATATTAAGATAACTAATAATATCACTTTGGATACTTAAAACCGGACAACGTGGGGAAGAAAGATTAGGAAGACGAATAGTAGCAAATAAATATTTCTGGACAAGTTACACAAATTGAATCTAACTCCAAAGTAAGTAAGCAAATTATATGCTTGTATCATGGCTTATGGTTGTGAATGATACTAACTAAATGTAAATACATAGAAATATATAGATAAATAATAGATAGATACCGGAATAAATTTGAAAGCCACCCAAATCCAGAAATACAGACTTTTAAATGCTCACAAATGCGTGCTCCCATTGAAAATCGAACCCGAGCTTCGAGGCTGGTCGTTGAAGTTCGGCATGTAAGCTATCTTCTCAACCAAGGCGGTCTAAGAATTAAAGTACATACCCCAAAACGACATGAATATAGCGAAGAACACAGTGGCTGGATTGTCGAATAAGTAGGTAAGCTTGGCGAAGAGGCAAGAATCCGAGAGCTGCTGGTACTGGCACGCTTTGTCGCAGAGCGGGCAGAGCGTGATGTTACCGGGACCGTTACCGTCACATATTTCTTTACTGAAAACATTGAAAATATTTTAAAGTTGTAGATTAGTAAGTAAGCAAGTATCTTCACGCCCATATCCCCGAAGAGGTAGGCAAAAGCACAACTAGGGCACCCACGACTAGCCGAAGACATTAAGATTCTTGACTCGGATTACATCTAAGTGATCTGATCGTGGAATGTCATCTTTTTAACTTGTTGTCCATTTCCCGCTTAAATAGTAGCAAAGTAGTAGTAAAAGTACTAGAATAATCGATTAAGCAAGTTAAAGACATAAGACAGTTTGCTTTATATTTGTTAAATTTTAGAATCTATATGGAAAGGTAGCCGCCCCTCTTGCCCTTGGCGACGCTGTTAGAACAATAGCAGGCGGCTGTTGTAATGGTAACAAACAATGGTGACATGCGTCCTTAGACGATGTTTGCAAGACAATTTAATTCGACTTTATCATATGTCACGGATCACAATTGTCAGTGCTAATACTATATGCAATAGGTAAGGCAGTGAACCAATCCGGGCAAGTTGCAGTTAAAAAATATCCTCTCAAAGGCATAGATTAAATGGAGACTGTTAAATACGTAGACATATGTTACGTCAAAATTTCATGACTTTTAGACCCACTTCTTGACATTTCTTATGTGAGAGGTCAGCGAACAAGTATACTCCTGGTGGTAAAAGACAAACGTAGCCTATAGACACCATAGATGAGACAGGTGCGTCCTGCGGCCGGGATGTCAGGTCACTTGTGCAAGTATATCGGCACGGTAGGGTACCGTGCAGATCAGAACATGACAAAGTCATTATGGTGGTAGGTGTAAGTAAGGCGGTGGATCTCCTAAGTAGTAGTAGTAGTAGTAGTAGTAGTTACGTAAGTAGTGGATCCCTACCCATGCAAGTTACTGTACAGCACTCTACCACCAGTGGGATTACAAGTTACCTTGCCAATTCCTCTTCCCATTTCACTGATTTCCAAATTTGATGCATATATTTGCCAAACTTAAATCTGTGACGTAATTTATGGATGCTTTGTTAAATTATTTACCAACCTTGGAATATTGTCCTTAGAGTTCATGCTCGCCAATCCATAAAGGAAGCATAAAGTTCCAACTATAGCCGGTGCGTATAACATCTTGGTGTAGAATCCAAGCCAGCAGAAGTACAAAGCAATTTTTTCACCAAAGTACCGTCTAACAAGCCATAATGGTTGCTTCTTATACCATTTACTAGGACGTGCCCATTCTAAGTAGAGCAGCTGTAAAAGACATTAAGTATAATTAAGTTTTTAAAAAATGAAAACAATATAAAGTAGTGGGCCTAATATAGAACCTTGTAGAACACCATGATTGACAATGATGGATGATCGATTTTTTATAATAAACTAGCAGTGCCCGCACATCTGTCGGAATGGAATTTAACAAAAAAGTGATTTAGTATGTTTGCTTTTTCTAGAATTTTACTAAAATAAATTAGCCCAATGTACTCCTTATTATATCGGCTAGTTGCCAGCAATTGTTCCGTCATCATCGGTCCAGCTACTGAACTGTTACTTCACAGCCTGAACAAATAGACGTAATAGACAAAAATCTTTAAAAAAAATATTTTTGTAATATGTACCTGCCGTATATACATTCTTATTTCATAAGCATGGAGTAAAAGGCTAGTATTTAAAGTTATAAACAGACTCTCCAATTTTTTTATTCATATGTATAACTATAGATAAGTGATATTTACATAATCATTATGAAAGAACGATAGTGGATGATTGATGACAAAGAATCGACTTTTGTTATAACTAACGATGTTATAAAGTTAATATGTACTTTAAATATTAAAAATTGAACCAGGTGTAATGTTTTAGTTTCATTTTTCACGTTTACAAAAATCTATAGCATTTTTAAAGAAATAGAATACATAGAAATAGATAATTTTGAATATATATTCAGATAATCAGGTATTTTTATTTTGTAAGTTAAACTTGTATCGTTCCAATGAAAAAGGTATGAATTAATTAATTTAAGTAGAATAACCAGTAGAGTTAAGCAGTTTCAATTATAAATAAAAAAATGAACATTATTTCTTTTGAATAGTATCATACCTGCTTTCTTGTTCCTAAATTCACTTATTTAACTATTTTCATTAAAACAATTTCAAATTTATTTTAACTTTTGGAATAATTACACCAAAAGTAATAATGTTTAGGAAAACAACAATTTAAAAAACTTATATATTTTTTAACAACTTATTTTTTTCAAATAATTTTATCATATTTAATGTTGAGACTTACTCTTCGGTCTGTTTGAGTTTTATCGGGCATATCAGCATCGTATCTGCCTTCATGAAGAGGAAAACAAGCGAGGTAAGTTCCATCATTTAGGAGACGACGGATACCCATCTGCAAATAAAAAAAATCAAAGAAATAGGAAGAAAGAAACTAATAGATACCTTATCTTATTAGAAGGCAAATTTTCCAATGGTAAGAAATATACTTCACATATAAATTAACGCCCCTGTGATTTAGCCGTTCGGTGTCGGACTTTACTTCTTGAGGTTTGATTTCAGGTTTGATTTCGGGTTCGATGCCTAGGTCAGGCAACAAAAATAATTAGAAATTGTATATTTTCAATTTTCTAATAACAGTAATGTTGCCCGGGATTGGTTATGGTACTTTACTTCACTACATAGTATAAAACAAAGTTGCTTAATCTGTCCTTATGCCCTTTTGTATGCTTAAATCTTTTAAACTATGCAACGGATTTTGAACCAGTTTTTTTAATAGATAAAGTGATTAAAAAGGAAGGTTTATATGTATATTTCATACCCGTGCGAAGCTGGGGCGGGCCGCTAGTTAAAATATAAATTCAAAATAAGGTAATTAGGATCAGCTTATACCTGGACTGTCAAGTCACTAAGCTCTACCGGTTCAACAAGAATACGGCAATAACAAACGAGTTCAATTAGTTTTAGGTAAACTTATAGTAAACATGTGTAAATAAAAACAATAAAACGTGTAAGACCGGACACAGAACCTTGTGGAATCTCCTGTACTGAAGATTTTTTCATATTTTTGTTTTTTTTTTCACAGTTAACATTATAAGCTTTAACTTGCAGTAGGTTTTACATAATACATTATATTTTTTTTACTTTCCCCCTACTTATTATTTATCGCGTCTGTGGTTTAGCGGTCCGCTGTCGGACTTAACTTCGTGAGGTCCCGATTAGATCCCCGGGTCGGGCAACATAAAAAATAAATATGTGAATTTTCAATGTTCTACTACAAAACAGCTGATCTGGATTGAGTAAGTGCCCGGTTGGCTTGCCATCTACCACATTGTGGGACTTAGTGTCTTCGGCTAATCGTGGGTGCCCTGGTTGTGTCTCTGTCTGCCTCTTCATACGGCGTGAAGGTATATTATTTAGGGCACTACTTGTTATTTGTGTCTATTAAAATAGTTTTAGAAATAATTAATACAATTTTACCTTTGTCTCCGTGTTGTCATATTTTGCCCTTAACAATATTTGCATCACCATTAAGCTACGTTGTCCTGGCGAGAATTGTGTGTGTCTGTCTTTGACTAGAAACCTGGGAACATTTAAATTATTGATGTTACTTTAACAGTACTCTGAAAACAGTAGCAGAAAGAACAGACTCGATATACTACATAATATAGCACTCTATGACAAGGACGTATCCGGGAGGTTGGTCTTCGGGTTCCAAACCCTCTCTCCACTCAAACGCGTTATCTGTTTCCTGTGACCAGGTCTTTTAGGTCAATTGTATTAAGAAAAACATCCTGGGTAAGTGCTTAACAAATAAAACCCTACATGCTTGCTTCATGTGTAAGGCAGTAAATAGAGAAGTTTTCCTATAAATTCCCATTAACAATTAGAAAGGTATGTAATTGTTAATTTAATTTTTGTAGTGTGGAAATGTGTTAAATTGATAATTCTAATGTGTGTTTTATTTTCTGAAATAATTAAATGTTATTTAATATGGATTTTAGTTAACTGAAACAAATTTTAATTCAATTTAATATTTCCTTTAATTATACGTCGAATTGAATTGAACTCGATTATCCTGGGATTTTATCGTCAGATTCAGAATTGGTGGTAAAGGGATAACGCACTAACTACGCACTTTGAAATAAAAAAAAGCCAAAATGATCATAGATTTAAGTAAGTACATCCTAAATCTATGTAAATGACAAAGATATCTACTAACAATCATAAAAAAAATCAAGGCATTAAATACATCTACAAACCTTTGACCCAAGCTACACAAAATGTAGCTAAGAACCGTTTTAATCACGTCAACTTTCAAACCAAAATTTGCATCTAAATCGGTCCTATTGTGCAAAACTTATAATGCCACATATAGACAGAGACACGTCAAACTTAAAATAACCCTCGTTTTCCGCCGAGGGTTAAAAAAAATTTTGTTAATTAGCCAGAACAGTTGAATTGAGATGCGTACGAGCTTCATTTGAGCATTAATTCATTGGTTTAAAATTGTGTTAATTCAACCTTAGGTTCCGAAACCGGAATTTAGAAAATTAGGGTAAAACTAATTCCAGTTTTAAGTCATAGAAAGTTTAGTTCGATTATTTGGTATTCATTGCCAAACTTACTGTTCTTCTCTTCTAACTCCTGGTCGATCTGTGGCACTGAAAAAAGAGGGTTCCGGTTCTATGCGATTGTGCTCGTATTCATACAGCTCTTTCCATTTCCGTCTCCACTTTGTGTACCATTTGTTATCTTTTTCATTTTGGACATCGTCACCCTGAAACAGAACAAATACAACCACGAGATTCAGGTGTCCTTATTTGTGGACCTCCGTTTTTACTACATTTATGTAATTTTATACTTGTATCGTTTACTAACACCCATAAACTAAGCAATTTGTGTTATATTTGTGTGTTTTAAAAACGTCTCTTCGACTTCGAGTAAAGGAGCAGGTTCGGCTCTAATATTTTTTGTGCTTATATTAATCGATTTCTGTGTAATTTCTGAACCGATTTAATAATTGCCACTGATTTTGGATTTCAAGATGGAAAACCAGGGAAATCGAACAAAACAGTAATTTGTGTACTAGGATGATATAATCAGTAATAGGAATGTAGTGCCTAATTACCTAAACTTCGAAGAACAGAGACAAGAAACGGGGACTTCCTTAGGACAAATTTTTTTTGACATCTGTCCCGGAATTCAGGATAACACTTAAATACTTTAAAAATTTTGGAATAAGTTATTCGTTTAAACTACATTTACATAAAGTTTGCGACATAATATAATACTTAAAAAACATACACCGCCATTACAACTATATTACGGTTCGAATCCCGGGTCAATTGGTTTAAGTACAACAACTGAACCGCTAGACCACAGAGGCGATAAATTATAAATGTTTTGGAACGAATGTGGAATGTGTTCTTTATTGCGCGTTGTGAAAGGAGGCTAGACGGAAAAAAATCTTACGAAAAGTTGTCACGACACTTTTTGCTATAGGTAATAAGCTATTGTAAGCTTTGCGGATTGCGCATGTTTTTTTTTATTTATTTTTTATTATTTTTCATGTTTTTCTGTCTGTCTATCTATAAAAGAGATAGAGATAGAGATTACTAGAGATTGATACAGATTGAGAGAGAGAGGGGGGAGAGAGAATTTCGTTCCATCCGGGTGTCCCTTGACACCTCTCAATTTTTAATCTATTTAGTCCTAAGGAAGTCTCTGTTCTTCAAAGTTAAGGCAAATAGGCGCTACCTATTCCTATTACTAGATATATGTAATACAAAAATTGTGATCGGGTTTTTGCGGTTTCCCCATCATCAGCCGGAGGACGTCCACTGTTGGACATAGGCCACTCCAAAGAGCGCCACAAGTCACTTCACTTGCGGTTTCACTGGGTCTTCCCCAAAATTAATCCTCACAAATATAGATGACAGGTTTCTCAAATATTATGTGAGACTTCCCATTTGAGAATGACATTAGTTGAAAACATGTAAGAGTATTACCAAAACTCACCCAAGCCCTTACAGAAATTGTGATGAAGCGTTTTGTGGGTAGTTTCAACCCGATCACCTCAGCCAATCTCATCTCAGTCTTCCAAGGTAAGTGAATCTTCAGGAACCAGGTTTTACCGTCAAATGATAGACATTTGTTCTCCAATTCTAACTCAAGGCCTTCTTTTATTAAGCTTTCCTAGAATAAAAACACTACATTATGATAAATCATAGATGGCGTTAGATTAAATATATTACTTTGTGCTGCAACAGATCACCAGTTCGGTCGCGTAAAGCTAATAGTATCTTCAGGCCAGTATTCCCGAAAAGGTAGGCAGATGTATAAACCCAGACATCGATGACTAGAAGAAGATACTACGTAACACAGTGTGACCGGTCGCTTATCCTGTCCTATCCTAGGCAAGGTTTTTTTTATTAGAAAATTGAAAATGCGCATTTGATCTTAATTGCCTGGTCTGGGAATCGAAACCGAGATCTCGTGAAGCCTGGATATGACACCTGACCACTAGACAGCCTAGGCGATTAAAGTTAATAATGACGTCATAAAGGTTGCAACATCCCTACCAATTAAAATGGAGGAACCAATCTAATTGGTAGGGTTTACACGTTTTGTGATTTTATTAAAACTAGTGGTCGCCCTTTGACCGAAATTCGACCATAATAAATTTTAATATCTTGTTGATAAGAACGCCATCTTCATTTCTCAAGACCAACTACTTTGTTTCCAAACTTTTTAGTACGCCATCTGTGATCTTTTATCGTAATCATTAATAAATTTGTTTGTGTGTGTCAAATGCATAGTAGTGTGGGTAATGTTTCATTTACTGGTTTAATGTACTTTATAAACATTATTATTGAAAAATATTAGCGTTCTGTACGTCTTCTCCAACACATAAACTATAAGTGTACCCAATTTTATGCTCCTGCGTCGATGCCTGCTAACGTCGATTATGTCAACATGATCAGGGGGCTGATTCCGCATCTGTTTAGTGATGATAACTGAGTAAAGTGTATATCAAATTGCTGTCAAATGACGTGTTTTATATTTATCGCCAGTGACCAATAGAAATACAATGGAGATACCGAATACAAAACACGTCATTTGACAGCTATTGGATGTACACTTTATCTAGTGATCACCACTAAAAAGTTACTGAATAGCCCCGCTGGTAGTAAACTAAGCAAAAGTGAATAGACTTCTTAAAGCTTGTGAAGTGAAGAAACTTTTGTAAGGAAAAGCTTAACGTTGAGGCACACAACCTTAAGCTTTTCCTTATACGAGTTTCTTGCAAAGCGCTATCCCTATTAAAATATACTTATGGATATGGCAGATGAAAGATTGAAAAAACAGATAGGTATACCTGCAATATCCTATCCTATTAATATTATAAATGCGAAAGTTTGTAAGTATGTATGTATGGATGTTTGTTACTCTTTCACGCTCGAATGGCTGAACGGATTTGTCTGAAATTTGGAAGACAGATAGATTGTGACCTGGATTAACATATAGGCTATTTTTAATCCCGATCGCACACCGGGTTTCTGTGAAAACGCGGGCGAAGCCGCAGGTAGCAGCTAGTAACTTATAATTTAACTGCCTCGTTGTTCGAGGCTCGTGGCTAGCGTACACGCCTAACTACACTGACCAACCGCGAGGCTTTAGTTCGATTCCTGGTGGGCAGGCATTTGTGTGATGAACATTTAAATGTCTGCATTTCCGGTTCTGCGTGTTTATTAAATTCGTTCTGGTATCTGTTTAAGTATTACTATGTATTAATATCTTTGACTAGCCCCATTATACAAGCATATAATTTGCTTACTTTGGAGCTAGATTCAATTCGTGTAACTTGTCCAGGGATATTTATATTATTTATTATATAAATGTGTACGTAGACAGTTCTAGGGCGGAGAACTAGACTGATATTCCAAGATCAAATCGATTGGGTTTGTCAAGGTCAGGTGTCACCACCCACCGAGTGAGACACACGAGTCTCCGAAACTGGCATACAAACATGTATGAAAAGAGTAATAAATGTCGATAAAGCTAGGGTTGCAAGTATCGCGACACTTGGCGTTCGATACGCTCTGCCTATCCCGCAAGGAATGTGGATTAAGGCTACGTGTGTAAGCGACTTTACCGTCGAGAACATTACTAAGGTGACGTCACTACATTCTCAACGCAAAGCCAAAAAAAAACACAGTTGGTTTGGTGTATTTCTATTAATTGTTTTGCAAATATCTGTGCAATATTACTATTATCATTCATAATTTCAACAGATACTTTCAATACCCTACAACTTCAAAATGTAAGTCTTATCTTGTCACTAGTATTATACACTAGCTGCTACCTGCGGCTTCGCCCGCGTTTTCACAGAAACCCGGTGTGCGATCGGGATTAAAAATAGCCTATATGTTAATCCAGGTCAAAATCTATCTGTCTTCCAAATTTCAGACAAATCCGTTCAGCCATTCGAGCGTCAAAGAGTAACAAACATCCATACATACATACTTACAAACTTTCGCATTTATAATATTAATAGGATTGTATTATCTGCTCCGGCGAATTGGTACCACCCGTTCAGTTTGTATGCGAAAAGTTTTCTCATACGGGATAAAAAGTATCCTATGTCCTTCTCTGGTTCTAAGATACTATTCTATAAATTTTCAGTCAAATTGGTTCAGCCGTTCTCGATTTATAAATAGTGTAACTGACATGACTTTATCTTTTATATATAAAGAAAATAAGTATCTTCACTCCCAGATAGGCAGAGGTACAACCAGGGCAACCACGACTAGCCGGAGACAGAAGTCCCACAATGGGAGAGATAGCAAGCCTATCGCCAACCGGACTCATATCCAATCCCGGACCACGTTCTTAATTAGAAAATTAAAAATAATAAATTTATTTAAAAAATCCAATCTTCTTTTGTTGCCCGACCGGGATCGAGCCCGGGACCTCAAGAAGTCAAGTCCGACATCGGACCGCTAGAACATAGATATATTAACAGTATATTTTCATGTAATTTTGGGGTCTCTTACTTGGAATGTTCGTCTGTAATCTCTCTTCTTGGCTTCAGCCTCAGTCATTACACCCAGATCTTCTTCCTCATACGCTAGGACCATGTCTATACGTCGTCTTCCGTCTCGAAACATGAGGGAATCTTGATCTAAGCCCTGGGAATAAGTTGTTTTCATTAATAAATGTTTCCTTGAATCATGCTTTTCCTTGACAACAGACAAATACACCTTTGCATTTACAGTATTAGTATGGACTAATACAACAGATGGATGTGTTCAAAGAGAAAATGGTATGGATGCCAAAGTCCAAAATATTTATGCGGCGTGGAAATGCGTATAACAAAAATTGGCATCGTTCATTTTTTTAAAAATCAAATTTCAAAATTTATTTGGGGGAATTGAAAACTTTTCCGTTACGGTCTTTTAGTTTTAGATTAGTTTTGAAAAATATGATCTTTATTCGCTTTTCCTGACGTCATCCGTTTACGAATTTTTTTTGCTACCATCGCCTAGCAGAAAAACTAAAAAAATGTAAATGTCAATAGGGTCAACCTGGTGTAGCAAAAAGGATAATTGTATTTCGAGAGCTGGTAGCATTTGTAAAAGTAGAGCAAGTCAAGTTATTTCCTAAAATCGCGCCAATTAGTTCAAAATATCCCTTAAACCCTTTGTTAGAATAATGGATTATAAAATTAAAAGGTATGTATTGTAACATTCTGTAAAACCGTTTTTATTTTTAAAATGATTAAAAATATAAATGTGGTGTCGTGGGACACCAGGTAGGTACGAAGTTCCTTCGGCTAATGTAGAATCGACACAATTCATGAGTATATACTATTCATTGGCGGAGTGAAGTAAGGGAGAAAGAGATGGGTATTATACACTACTTGCTTGTGTATACGACTGTCGCGTCTGCGCACGTCTCATTTAACGGTTTTATTCCACTGACATTTTCTTACGGTTTTTACTATCACAAATTTTTCAGTTCGGTCGCGCAGCAAAATCCCTATCTCCTCCAAGCCTGCCGTGAGGAACTTCGTTCCAATAAGTACAACAAAGAGAAACGCGCTTTTGGAATGAAGTTCCTTATTGCGCGTTGTGAATGGGGGCTAGACGGAAAAAATTCTTACGAAAATGTTGTCACAACACTTTTTGCTCTGTAGTCTAGCGGTTCAGTAGTTGGACTTGACTGCATGAGGTTCGAATCCCGGGTCGAAAATTTTTTTTTATTTTTCATTTTCATTTTTTTTATTTTTTTATTGTTTTAATTTTTTATATATATATTTTTTTATTTCATGTTTCTCTGTCTGTCTCTCTCTATAAGAGAGATAGGGATAGAGATTACTAAAGATTGATAGAGATTGAGAGAGA
>NJDC01001931.1:0-11709 GCA_002245475.1 Calephelis virginiensis | reverse complement strand
AGCAGCTGTTGCCATATTCCTGACTAGACGCCATCCTGTCCTCGATTTGCGTTCTTCTGAACTGTCTCTTGATGATTTGAGGTCTTCTCTAAGAGATACCTAAGAACATAGTGGTTCGGTTGAAGGACTAAGTACTATATAACGTTGGAACTGTCGAAGGTCTTACGAGACTTCGAAAACTTCATTGACTTGGAGAAGAACAGAGCGATTAGCCTTTTGGATTGTCCTCAACACCCATACAAAGGACTATTCCAAAATCGACTTGATACTAGTTTGTGATTATATTGCAAACTTAACTAAGCTAGATACACATACATATCTTCACGCCAAGTCCCTTACGGGGTAGGCAGAGAGTATCGAGTGCCAGACCTCACGATCCTGACAAACCTGTCTTGCTTCCTTCACAGATATAAGCTAGATATATTATAAAAATTGAAAATTAAAAAAACCCCGACACAAGAACTTAATTTTCCTTTAAAAAAATCGGCTAATTTCCCCACTTTCACCCCCACAACTTTTAAACGGCTCAACCGATTTCCATCAAACATGTCTAAGAACACATAACACCCCTCTTTATGCGTCGGGGGTTAAGAATGAGAGAGAAACATACATCCGGCTTTTACACCGTAAGTAATTACACTTAGCCCAGAAGTGCGTACATGTTGGAAGACATATCTGTCAAACCTTGACTCTGAGTAGCAACCCTTGCTATGCTGAAAAGTTTTGTTCTCTATCCTTTCCCCAACTTTCATACTTTTCTATACTGTATCTAATCTAGTCAAAAAAAAAACAGCTTGCACTCTGGGAGTACCGGCAGAAGTGAAAACTTAAATATTAACGTTGTGCATTTTTTATGTTTTGAAATGGATAGTATGAAAGTACTATCATATTTTATTTAGTATAATATAATAAATAGTCTTGTGCTTAATCGGACATTTTTGAATTCGCACTGTAATCGTACAATCCGTAAAATGTACTAGTACATCTTATTAGTACTATTAGTACCTACCTATTAGTACTCTGTGCTAAACCATGAAACTTCAGGACCTACGCTACCTACCTACTCGTACGGCCACTTCATATTTTACCTCGGCCAGTTAAAACAGAATTACTTATGAGATAAAATATGATGAAATGTTTAATTTTTCAAACTTATACATAATTCAATGTAATACATATGTGTATATCGATTTTCCTTCTACTATTATTTCCTTTGTTAAACTTACAAAGTTTTCGAAAACAGCTAAACTTTTTCACAATGTTGTACTGTAATTTCTATTAACTAAGAAACTATGATAAACCTACAAGTCGCAAACAAATCAAAAGATGTTTTACTAAACTAAAATCTGTTTTATCTACCGCAAACTGCAAAACATTCAAAGCAAGAAAGAGTTTATACTTTACAGTACAATTATTTAATACTGCAGATCAACGCGAGGGGCCGACCCGTAGTAGTTTATGCGATTGTTTTATACTCACTCGTACTGGTATTATCCATTGTGAATGTTCCGAATTATGTAAGCAATACAAAAACAGCAATGAATCTACGTTTTATTTTCGATCTGGCGCAAGCGACCTGCGCCGTCTTATGACCTGACGATCTGACGCAAGTTTAGAAGTTTTTAGAAGAATTTAGAAGAACCCATTCCAAAAAAAGTGCGCAGCGCCACTACAGAAGTTTTTACTTCAAAAATCAACGATTAAGAGACCGATGATTATACAAAAATACCTTATTGGCAGGACTCTCCATGATGTCCGCTAATGACGTGCCAAAGGCAGAATCCGGTGCCAAACTGTCCACTGACTTCCATAGCGGTTGTGTATGCAGTGGTGTGCCAGGCAATGCTGATTCGTGACTTCGACGACGAGTTCTTACCTAGAACGAATGTTACTCATAGCGAACAAGAAGGTGGCTCTCCTGAAAAGAGGCAGCCGTTGCCTATTGGCTTACATGTTACTGCCAAGTGGCAATAATATTTGGCTGGAATATTGGCTCTAGTATTAAAGTGATTAATATTGCTTTTTTCATAAGTAAGTAAGTATCTTCACGCCCATATCCCCGAAGAGGTAGGCACAGGTACAACCAGGGCACCCACGACTAGCCGAAGACACCAGGTTCACAACGTGATAGGTGGCAAGCCAATCGCCAACCGGGCACACATCCAATCCCGGGCAGCATTTTTTTATTAGAAAATTGGAAAAACCACATCTTTTTTGTCGCCCGACCCGGGAATCGAACCGGAGACCTCATGAAGTCCAGTCCAACACCTGGACCGCTAGACGACAGAGGCGATTTTTTTCTATGTAACCAACATATTTGTATGGTCGATATTTAAATTTTTAAAATATATAAACACCATTATAGTATTTTATTTGGGATTATTGTAAGTATAATAATATGTATATATTATTTTTAAGTATATTTGTACGGTGTTGTTTTTTTGTGTTATTGAAAAAATCTTATATCTGTCAAGACTGTAGGGAGGACTAACAATATATACTGAGTGGTTCTCCCATTAGCAACACAGCGCTGCACACTGGGTTTATAATATTTTTATATATGTTTAATTAATTTATTGTTGTTCCTTGCATAGGATTTTTATCTACATTCTTTTTTCATTGTAATGTATGTAGTAAATAAAAGTTTCCTCTCTTTCTTTCTTTCGATATAAAACTCTACCTTGCGTGGAACACCGGCCTTTTATCGGTCCTTTTGCCTATTGCCTCTAAACTCAGACAACAGAACTTGGAGCAGCACGTTTAAAATAATTTGGTCAACAGTCCCTTTTGCTACTTTTCTACCATTTCTACTATCACTTATTCTATGTATAGGGTCGGAACAAAACAGTGTCAACCGACTTTGTTATGGTAGGGATAAGTATCAAGAACTATTACTCTACTCTGGGATAAGTTTTTACGTCTGAGGTTTATTTTCTACTGGAAGACCTTAAGTAGAATTCTGAAAGTCCAGAATTCTACTTAAGGTTTTTCATTTTCTAACCTCTTACCCAAAGATCATGCGCCAAGTACAAGTCAATCCTACCAATTTTCATGCTAGTTGATAGTGGCTTACTAGGTGGTAGAGTTTCGCAATGACTTGCCTGGATTGGTACTACCGCCTTATCTGTTCCTGCCGCCATAATGTCAGTGCTTGCCGTTGAAGTGTTCCGCTTTGAGGGTAAGGCAGCTGGTAAACTTACTTTTGCTTGGGACTTAACACCCCGGCCTCAGGTTAACAACGCACCATTATTACCTTTAGTGTCTCTAGGTGGTGTGAATTTCTTACCATAAGGAAATCCGTCTGCTTGTTTACTAAAAACAGACTAAAAAAACGCAGCTATGTTGCTTTTACTCTTGTGTAGACAAAGCCAAACACAAACAAAAAAAAAACTAGTTGTGCCCATGTCATTAAAGCTGTAACAATATGTTTATCGATCCCTTAATTACCACTTTGACTTCCCCATTCCATTAAAATGGCGGCTATACCATTACTACGTTATGAATGTCTATTTATAAACAAAAACAGAACGTTTTTAAAATAATTAAAGTAATACCCATCACTTTATCTATCAAATTTGTAAATAGTATATCTCAATAATTGATGGAATATAATAATGGAAAGGCTGTTTCGTGTTTGAGCGTCAAAATTATAAAAGTTTGGAAATAAAAAAAAACAATAAGGGCTGATTATGTATCTCAGTTGCCAACTAAAATGGAAAAGTGTACTTACATCAAATAGCTGTCAAATTACGTGTTTTATATAATATACCTACTATCTCCAGTGACCAACAGAAATACAAGTGACGTCATTTTGATGTACACTTTACCATTTTGAGTTGGCTACTGAGATACATAATCAGCCCCCGGGTCTGACGCACATGAAAGGTGTGTTAATAATATAATGTTTTTTTATAATAATGGAATGCAAACAAGCAGACAGATTTCCTAATGAAGAAATTCACGCCGCCTAAAGACACCAAAGGTGGTAATGGTGCGTTGCGAACCTGAGACCGGGATGTTGGGTCAAGCAAAAGTAAGTTTACCGACTAAAAATCCTACTAACCCGAACACGGCAACGGCAAGCGCTGACATTATGGCGTCATAAAAATGTAATTTAAGAAAGAAAACATCCCACATATTTATTATATTAGTCTTTCGTTTGCTATGTAGAAAAGGCCATCTAGCTTTTCTTGCTAAGCAGCTCATAAGATGCAAGCAAAGGTTAACTCGATCATTACCAACATTACCACTGGTGGTAGAGTTTTTTTATGATATTGGAAGGCAAACAAGCAGACGGAATTCGTGATAGTAAGAAATTCACGCCACCCAGAGACACCAAAGTTGGTAATGGTGCGTTGCCAACCTGAGGCCGGGATGTTAGGCCTCGAGTAAAAGTAAGTTTACCGGCTATCTTACCCTCCAAACCGAACACATGACGTTATGGCGGCAGGAATAGGTAAGGCGGTGTACCAATCCCGGTGAGTCGCTGCGAAACTCTACCACCTAGTCAGATATCACGGTGTTAGTGACGGTAATCCTATGCTCGCCTTTTACGAGCTGCCTGGCAGGAAGGCAGATGGTCTATTCTACAAAGGAGCCCGGACCAACACGGGCATTTGCAGCATTCTTGTCCGAGTGGAAATTCACCACTTTGCCGTTTCATTTACCGGTTTGGAAGGTAGGATAGCCGATAGACTTGTACAATTGGCCAAACACCTCGGCAGCAAGACGCAGTACGAAGTTTATCGGATTGGCGAGTAGATATCATCGCATCACGCTTGAACAGATTGACCAATTGTGTTAACTCTTTTTTGTTGTGTTAACTATTAACAGAAGAAGGTTCTTATGAATAAAACAAGCGGGAAAAACGAAAGTTTAATTTTTTCCATACAAACTGCTAGTAGATATTACTGTCGAGCGATACTACCGGTCGTTCGCCGGGTCGGCTAGATTAATGTATATTATAGTCATCATACTTTTGAATATTAAATAATTACCCCCTTGTTAATAAAACTTACGTGCCCGTTGATCTGGTGTGTAACTTCATTTTTTTATATTAATTAATTTACATACATACATATCTTCACGCCAAGTCCCTTACGTGGTAGGCAGAGAGTATCGAGTGCCAGACCTCACGATCCTGACACTTCACACATTCATAACCCTTTATAACCTCATAACCCATAACATTTTAGAACATAATATTTAATCTCATTTCAAGTAAGTGTAAATTTAATTAATAAGATTAATAGATACATAAATTTTAAGATATTCATTTTCATTGTATTAAATCAATTTATTGTTTATATTGAATGTAAATTAGTTGTTTTTGTATTAATTTCACAATTATACACCTCATAGGCAGAATATAGAGCTCGAATCAAATTAGTTAACAACAAGCTATATTCGGACAATATATGAATTATGAAAAGTAATCGCCTCTGTGGTCTAACGGTCCGGGTGTTGGACTTGACTGCATGAGGTCCCGAGTTCGAATCCCGGGTCGGCCAACAAAAAGAAAATTGGATTTTTCCGATTTTCTAATTAAAAAAAAAAATGTTGGTCGGGATTGGAAATGTGCCCGGTTGGCGATAGGCTTGCCACCTATCACATTGTGGGACTTAGTGTCTTCGGCTAGTCGTGGGTGCCTTGGTTGTACCTCTGCCTACCTCTTCGGGGATATGGGCGTGAAGATGCTTTTATGAAAAGTAAAGTTACACACACCATGAACGAGCGTATAGGTTTTATTAGTAAGGGGGAGCGTATAGCCGATTCGCGAACTTCGTATTATTGAAAAAAAGCGGCTGTCTGTAAAGTCGGTTTACTGACAATAGTTGAACCTGACAACGTCATAAGGACGGAGGCCGATTGTGCCTCTCTGCCGCTCGTTCTGCGCTCTCGCTTGCACTTCAAGCCTTAAATGGAACGCCTCAGAGCGAGGTAACGCCGCATGAGTTATGTTTTTTAGGGCGTGCAGACAGCTCTATCGAATTAAAAGACGTTGTCACGTAAAAAAAATACATTTCATGAAAATGCAAACTTAAATAGCCATATATTCTCTGGATTTGATTTCTTTTATTAATAATAATAATATGTCAATTTAATGATATAGACGTTTTATCACAAAATGATCAAATTTGAGACATTATTACACCTCCATTGAATAGGCTTTGAATGGTTATTTCCTGCTTTTAATGGTACAATATGTTGTCATTATGCGATAGAATTCTCATAGTTGACGTAGGACTATTTAGATCACTGTAACCTTTAATAGCTGCAGTAGGTCTAAATAAGTTTCATCATTTTTTATGTTATAAGACAGCAAAACAAGCCGGCTCTTCTTTGTAGGCTGTAGCCAGCTACAGCTACCTGCCATATAAAGAAGTCTACTGGCCAGTATGCAACAGCGGCAAGCACTGTTCCCATGGCTGTAGTAATAAGTATAAGTAAGTGAGTAAGTATTTTCACGCCCATGTCTCCGAAAAGTTAGGCAAAGGCACAACCAGGGCAACCACTACTAGCTGAAGACACTAAATTCTACAAATGCAACGAGGTATTTCACGTAGTCTTCCACGAGGTCTTTGAGGTGACCTTCGTTATTATCGAATATTTTTAGTTCACTTTTTATTATAAAGAAGCCAAGTCATGCAAGCCCATACTGCATCTGTAAGGGTGTTACCTCGTCACTATCCGATATGCTGAGTTCCGTTCTCGTGGTTGACGTAGAGCTAGCCAGGTCATTCCAGCCATTCACACTGTTGATACCTGCTGTAGGAGGCTCTGAACTCGTACCATCTGTAATTAGTAATAGCTTACGATGGCTGTTACGCGTACGTTTTGACTTGTCACGAACGTCGCCAAATCATGCATTGAATTTTGGCGCCATCGAGAGAAAGATTTTTTTATGTGATAAGATAGCGAACAAGCACACGGATCTCTTGATAGTTAGACATAACCGTGGCCTATAGACACCATAAATATTGTCGATGCGTGATCTTGTGGCCGGATTGTTTGGCAAATTGTTCAAGTATACTGGCTACCCTACCCTACAGATAAGAACATAACAATGACGGCAGGAGTAGGAAAGATGGTGAATCCCTCTCCGGACGAATTGCAACACGACACTCTACCACCAGTGGTCTTGTTGTTAAAGACTTATTGATCCTTTGTTCACCTCTTACGAGCTGTCTGGCAGAAGGTGCAATTTAACCCTTTCGCGTTTTTAGCTAAAAAGACTCCGTCCGTCGCATCTCCTTGATTCGAGAGCGTTTTCCTAACTGCTGCAGCTTGCATTGGTATACTTGGCATTCACATTTCGAGTGATATTCAATTTCGTGTTCATTTGGAGGAGATAAAATAGCCTCTAAAAACTTGGTGTGCTCAGTAAAGCGAGATAGCATTTCAAGCGGACCCATCGCTTACAGCTATCCAAAGCGCAAATTCGGCCTCATGTGGAGTACTGTTCTCAACTCTGGGCAGGGGCTACACAGTACAAGCTCCTTCCGTTTGACCGCGTTCCTAAAGCAACTCGAATTCTCAATGACCGGGCAATTATCTATCGGCTTGATTGAGGCAGCAACTCTTGTATATAAAAAGACAGATGGTCTATTCTATATAACAGATCAGACCAACGCTGGATGATGGTCGTCCATCAGGTCTCAACAAACAGATGTTCGTTTATACGAGTTTTTTCTTTTACCTACCTTCTCTAAAATTATCCTTTCTTTTTCCACGGTCGTCACTATTTCTTCTGGAAGACGACGCGCTGTAACTTCCTTTTGAACGTTCACTTTCATATGTGATTCTGTCCAGCAAAGATCTTGGGTCCAAGCTGTTCCCAAACAATTGACGATTTTTTTCCAAATGTTCTAATGTTCTAGATGCAGTTTGGCCAAGTTTTGAGACCTGTTTCACGGTGATTTCTTCTTTGTAACCATTCTCCATTATCTGAAAAGAAATCACCATCAAGCAACTTACATCCATATTCAAGAAGCTTACTTAGCTAAGTAATGGAAAAACGCTGTGCGAACTACGACATTTAGACATGTGTTTCTTACGTCAAGCCATCCAATTCATGAACAATACTTAGTTCAATAATCAGTTCTAAGTACTGTTCATGAATTGGATGGCTTGACGTAAGAAACGCATAGCTAAATGTACTTCGTACAGCATTTTTTCATTACTTAGCCACGTGATACTTTAAGAAAGTCAAGGGTAACGTTAAATTATTAACGTTAAATCAGTCAAGCCTCTCTTATCTATATGTCAGCCTGAAAAACTTGAGCAAAGCGTTTCATAACAATGATTATAACAAAGAGAATAAGAAAATAATTATGTATAGTGATGAAATTGGTAAAAATATTTGTGCAATTTTGACAGAGAAACTTAGTACTCCAATGTGTATTTTTTGCATGCCGGGGGCTAACATTTCTCAAATATTAAATAAAGTCATTTCCAGTACTTTTAATCAAAACACTGTATTAATACTTTGTATTGGGAGAAGAGGAAACACAAATTTAATTGATTTAAAAAAATATTTCAATAATTTATCTGTTTTAAATGTTAAGAAAATTTATCTTTTTGCATTACCCTATAGTAAAAATTTGCCACAGGCCGAAAATAATATTCGATATAAATGTAATTTGAAATTACAGACAATGTCAATTTATGACAATAAATTTGTGTTTATTGACTCAAATTATTTGCTAGAATTAATTATTTAATGACAAAATATAGTTATTATCTTTCTACCTACTTTAAAAGACAAATAGCATTATCGCTATATACTTTTATATTTAAGACAGCCAAGTACCTGGCTAACACAACTGCTTCTATTGAGCAGTCAAGTAATACTCAATACTTAATTTTAAACATGACCCAAGTAATTTAAATAACTTGGTGAGACAATAGAGATAACCGCTAGCAACATTTTACATAAAATGAACCCATCAGCATATAATAAAAATAAAGATATTTGTAATTTATATATCCTTGAATATTTTGGTGTACCAGGTTGGTACACCAAAATATTCAAGGACTGATGGGCAAAGATTTAGAATTGGAGTTGTCTATGAACTGTAATAATGTTGATATTTTGTGTATAACTGAACATTGGCTTAAGAGCCATCAGCTCATGTTCAACTTCAATAGTCACCAAGTTGCTAGCTCGTTCTGCAGATCAACGATGATACATGGTGGCTCTTTGATTATAGTGAGTAAAAACATTAAATTTAAAGAACGTAAAGACATTGTAAGCCGTTCTGTTGAACGAAGTTTGAGCAATTTATTGTGTTAAGTGTATACAAGCCCCCTTGCGCATCTTATGATGATTTTGAAAGCAAAATGGAAGAGATATTATTTAAAACTTCTAATTCAAAGTCAAATATTATAATCTGTGGTGACTTTAATATAAACATTTTAGAACCATCAACACTTTCTTTAAAATTTTTAAATCTCCTTAGGTCATATAACTTGCACAACATTTTCTTTGAGCCCACCAGAATAACTGCTACAAGTGCCACTTGCATCGATAATATATTTACAAATATGACACCCTTTAACAAAAATGTTATTAGCAAAATGGAGTCTGATCACTGTGGTTTATTCGTCAAACTACCGAGAACTCCGCAAAAAGCTCAAAGAAAAAACATTGTTTTTGTCCCTATCAGTGCTAGCCGACTAAAAAGATTTGAAACTGCCTTGTTGAAAAAATTACCAATGTTGCCGTATCATGATGATCAAAATGAATTATATAATTCATTGTTTACATTAATTCAAACTGTACATCATCAGACATTCACACCTAAAAAAAGGTCAATCAATACTAATCGAAGAGCGATTAGTGAATGGGCAACATTGGGAATTTATAAAAGTAGAAAAGATTATTTGAGTTGTATAATGAAAGAACATATAACCACACCATTGTATTTAAAGAATATGTAACAAAATATTCAAAAATTTTCAAAAAGGCTTGTACTACTGCTAAATCCTTGTATTTGAAAAATACTTTTAAACAATCTTCAAATAAAATAAAAACTACATGGAACATTATCAATTGTGAAACCGGGAAAACCAGAATGTTTCATAATGACTACAGTTTGAAAATTGACAATGTGGACATAAAAGGTGAATTGGACGTTGCAATGCAGTTTGAACATTTTTTCACCAATGTTGCAGGAGAAACTACTAGAGTTCTTAACTCTTCACCAATCATTGCAGAATCATTATTGAAGCAACATGTAACAGAGTGTAACAATAATTTTGAATTTTCGTTTGTTGATAAAAATGACATAATAAAAGTCTTTAATTCATTAAAAATGAAGAATATTTTAGATTTATGGGGTCATTCTCTAAAAATGGTTGCTTCAGTAATAAATGTAGTTGCTCCTTACCTAGCTGTAATATTCAATTGTTGGGTTTCAAATGGCGTTTTTCCTGACCTAATGAAAATTAGTAAGGTTATACCTCTATTTAAATCTGGTAGTTCGTCTGATCCCACCAACTATCGACCTATCTCCGTTCTGCCTACCCTTAGTAAAATATTTGAAAAAGTATACTTAATCAAATGTTATTACATTTTAACCTATTGGGGTTATTTCATAATAAACAATTTGGTTTTACAAGGGGTAGATCAACAGTCGATGCTGGTGTTGAATTGTTAAAGAATATTTATGAAGCCTTGGAGGACTCTCAGGATGCACTCGGTGTATTCTGTGATTTGTCCAAGGCATTTGATTGCGTTAACCATGATACTCTGATCAAGAAATTAAAAATAAGTCACTCGATCTTCTGATTTCTTATTTGAGCGGGAGAATTCAGAAAGTCGAGATTAATGGCGTAAAATCGACAGGTGCTGCTGTTACCATGCGTGTCCCCCAGGGCTCCATTCTGGGACCATTTTTGTTCCTCATATACATAAATGACTTGCCTTACTACGTAAGGGATAATCATGGAATAGTGTTATTTGCGGATGACACTTCACTATTATTTAAAGTGAAAAGACAACTGGGTAAGTATGACGAAACGAACGATGCTATTTCAAAAGTTGTACACTGGTTCAATGTAAACAATCTCTTTCTAAATGAAAAAAAACTAAGTGCATAAAATTTTCAATGCCTAACGTAAGGCAAGTAGATACCAATGTACAACTCAGTGGGAACAAACTGGACCTAGTAGATTCCACCACATTTTTAGGAATCACTGTAGATAAAAAGTTACAGTGGGGCCCGCACATTGCAAAACTTGCCATCAAATTGAGCTCAGCAGCTTACGCTGTTAAGAAAATAAGGCAGTTAACAGATGTCGACACTGCTAGAATTGTGTATTTTAGTTATTTCCACAGCATTGGCATTCTTCTCTGGGGAAGCTCGGCTGAGGTAAACACAATATTTGTCTTGCAAAAGAGGGCTATCCGGGCAATTTATAATTTAGGCCCAAGAGTTTCCCTCAGGCAAAAGTTTAAAGAAATAAAAATTCTAACGGTGACTTCTCAATATATTTTTGAAAACTTGATATATCTATAAAAATATAAGTTTGTTTAAGAAAAAATGTGATGTACATGCTGTAAACACAAGGAATAAAAACAATCTTGTTGTGCATAAGTCTCGTCTCCACAGAATCGGTTATTCTTTCATGGGCCAATGTATACGTTTTAACAATAAACTTCCCGAGCATATTAAAGACTTACCATTTAATAAATTTAAAAAATGT
>NJDC01001929.1:111300-142490 GCA_002245475.1 Calephelis virginiensis | reverse complement strand
GATTTACAGTAATTTAACCGTAAGATATTAGGAATTTAACAATAATAATTAATCTATTCATATAAAGTAATTAAAATCTTTATATGAGTTATTTTATATTCGATCATTTAGTCGACAATTAGAAGAACATTTCTATGAATCGCCTGGAGTCGTACAACTGTTTAATATTACACACATACATACATTCACGCCAAGTCCGTTACCGAGTAGGCAGAGAGTTCGAGTGCCACACCTAACAAACTGTTAATCTTCGTTGTTAAAATGCCTATTTTTGTCACTTTTTTTTTAATGACTAATGTCTTGCTAACCTCGCGGTTTTTCAACTTCACCGGGCTTTATTTGTCACTGTGATATTCATTTTAAGGGTAGGATTGCCGGTAAACAGCTTGCACAAAGGACTTTAAATACTAAGTTCAATTTTGCGTAATTAAAAAAAGGTTATGTAAGAGTTTTAGTTGATGATGTAGTGTTGGAGCAAGTGAATGAAATTGTATATCTTGGTTGCGCTTTTAGCAGGGATGGAAGGTAAACCGCGGATGTAGAGAGGAGAGTGTGTGCAGGAAATAGTGTGAAAAGAGCGTTGGGTAAACTATTTCAAAGCAAAGTTTTGAGTCTCAAAGCTGGACTCGCTTTGCATAATTCTGTCCTTATTCCAACGTTATTGTATGGAAGGAAGAGTTGGGTATGTCAGAAATGCGGTCGAAATGAGAGCGCTACGAAAAATCTGTATCGTAACGCGCGCTGACTGGATTCGTAACAGTGAGATCCGAGAAAGAGTGGGACTGAAAGAAAGTGTTGGTGTTAAAATGCGAAAGGTTCCGTCATTTAGAAAGAACGACAGATGAAATATTGATAAATTAGATATACAATGAGAATGTGGATGGATATACGAGTACCTGGGGAGACCAAGGTTCCATTATCATTCGGATATTATCCGAGGGTGGTGTTAAGAGTCTCCGAAATCGGTGTGTTTGTATGAAAAGAGTAATGAACGTGAAGGAAGCCAGACATCATGATATCAGACATGAGGTCTGGCACTCGATACTCTCCGTCTACATCTTAAGGGACTTGGCGTGAAGATATGTTTGTATGTTAAAAAATGGTTCGACTACTACATTTTTTGTTTAGGCTAATTGATTTCTCTGTCATTACTCAACCGATTTTAAAAATTACATATATTTGAAAGGGCGTACCTTCTGGAACTTAAATAATAAACGTAAAGTAAATTCTTGAACTGATAATGAAATCCCTCGAAAATCGAGAGAAATGCCCAATTTTTGTATTCCTAGACGACTCACTGAATTAAAATCGATTTTTTTAAGCTATACTGCTCTTAAATTATATGTATACAACAAAATGTTTTTTTTTGCTCAATCGCTTAGTTTTTATTTGAAAATTAGGATATTGTTTAATGTATACCTTCAAAAACAGTAAAATCAGTTGTTCCCATATGATTTTAAAATAAGGTTCAAATTAAGGTCGGAAGTCGATAAGTCTTGTGAAGACTGTGAGGTCGCTAGTAGTACTGGTAGCCAAGAACAATCTGAGCTCGACCGCAACACTGATTTGCGAAAATAAAACGAGACCGGATTACAGACGGCGCCGGACTAATGGGATAGTGCTGGGCTGTTAAATTTATTTATTTATCGATAATTATGATTCGATTGATGGTAAGGTATTCGTAATGAAATGTTTAATAATTCGTTTTTGTTTCTATTGTGAGACCCAGCCCGGTGAACTTTATTATATTGGCACTGCATACTCTCTGCAAAAATGTATAAGTAAGAAGACCTATACGTTTAAATGTTTTTCTACATTCCGAATTTGAACTTATTTGGTCATTTTATGTTAAGTGTGGTTGTGTCTTTAATTTTGTCACTGAAGAATTATAACTTATAAAATATATTATATAATATACTTATATAAAAAATGATGCGACAATTTGCAAAGTACAAACTACAATGACAAAACAAATACATTAAATCGGGCTACTCGTTAATGGTTTATATCACAATTTACATTTTGACTTATACCCCCAGCACATGCGTATGACCTTCTTCGAAACATATGGTTCCTAAAAGCAAAAGTTTGTTGCTATCATTTGGAAGATTTATCTTAAATGGCAAGCATGATACAGAGAGACAAGAAATGAAAAAAAGAGTTCTGCTTTTTGTTGAGTTGCCTGCGTCATTGTCTTTTAAATGTCGTCAATGTACAGAATTCAATTTTCTATAATTTTATTACAACTAATCATTAAAGTCACATATTACGTATACGTATATAACAGAAATGACGCTTCTGAAACACGTAACAAAATAAATACATAAAATATAAGGTCTTATTATTTATATGCCTATATAAGTACAATACTAATGTACACCACACAAGTCAATTAAACAAATGTAAACAGATTCTTTGTTTGTGATTATTTGACAAGCTGAACTATTTTGTTATTAAAGTTGTCATCCGATAAAGAATCAGTAAATAAAAACACTGTAGAAAAATTATCATTATTCAATGTAAACTACTAAATGTATGTAAAATTTGACTAACTATATAAAAATGAAATCGTATATTTTATCACTTAAAGGTCTCGATATCGATAAACTTGTCATTGTGCTACTCTAAATATAAAGTAATCATTTGTCTACTTGACTAAACTGAATTATATTATTTTTATTATTATTTAATGATGGAATAATTGAAGGCTGAATGCCGGCTTCTGTTCTAACCATTGCTCGGAGATTATTCGTATCATCTTTGTTAAGGGGAAATGAGATTGAAGTAATAAAATCAACATTTATACATGGTGTTCTACGGAAACTGTAACGACTTTTCAAAGTAATTTAAACTCAGTTTTCTAAAAATATTATAGCATAAGATACTAGATAATTGTTTTCAGCTTTATTTATATCGTTTTTTATGTATATCTTTTTAATAGGCTTTTATTAGCTTTGTCGGTATTTATATATCTATGTGAATCTTTGAACTTCCCTTTTACTTATTTTCAAATGTTTGATTGAGTTGAAATTATATCAATCGGGAGCAACACAATAATATAAAAAAAAACAGGTTGTCGTGATCAGAAACTTGAGGATCTTAAAGAATGAGAACGCTCTGTTCTTGAAGATTCCTAATTCGTATCCGTTTGTAACTAACGTCTTTGGTTAGTTACTGGTTTTACTTAGCATAACATATAAAAAAGATCTATATTTAATACCGTTCGTTCTACCCGTTTAGTTTGTATGGGAAAAAATAGCCAAATTGGGTCAGCCGTTCTTGAATGTTAGCGAGACTAAAGAACAGCAATTGATTTTTACAGACGTAGATAAATAAGTATAAAGTTCTATGATGTTTAAAATGAAAGGATTTTTTAAATATATACGAAAGGAAGAGCGTGGCTTTTTACTTAAAAAAGAACTTCAATATTAGCTTGAGGTAAAATTGTTGAGAAACGAAATACCTAAACTATTTTTTTTTTATTTTAAGAAGTATAAAATGTTTTTCACGCCTGAATCCCCGAAGAGATAGGCGGAGACACAAATAAGGCACCCACGACTAGCCGAAGACACTAATGTCCGATTTCACCAAGAGCCCCTATACTTTAGGAGACCTTTTATTATTACTTATGGGACTGTTTCAATATAAAACAGTCCCCTAAAATACGTTAAAAGGTCCCCAAAAATGTAAAGGCTCTCGGTGAAATCGGGCATAAGTCCCACAATGTGATATTCTATCTGCAGTCGGCAAGTCTATTGCCGACTGGGCACACATATCTAATCCCGAGCAACATTTTTTATAAGAAAATTGGAAAAACCAGTGTTTTTTTTTTGTTGCTCAACCC
Source organism: Calephelis virginiensis (assembly GCA_002245475.1). Lineage (NCBI taxonomy): Eukaryota > Metazoa > Arthropoda > Insecta > Lepidoptera > Riodinidae > Calephelis > Calephelis virginiensis. Next base: position 138,646 of record NJDC01001929.1, on the reverse strand, counting down.
GGGAGTAGAACTCATGTAGTCAAGTCCAAACCTAGACCTCAGAGGCGAAATAGCTCCTTTCAAAACTACACTAGGAATTGCTAACTTCATGGTAGAATAAATACGTTATCATCTGCTATGAGTGAAATAATACGGATTCAAAGGAATTCTTTTTGAATATTTTCAATTATTTTTGTGATTTTTCGTAAGTTTGATTAAAGATCCCAATTTTACCAGTAACCTTTAGAACAGTTTCAACATCCGTGACCAGTGTCTCCATACATGCACTTCGGGTGGTCCCATTAACGTATAAAAAATTGATACAGAAAATCGATTATACCCGTAACAATTATAACACGAATGAGCACAGACAATAAATAATTGGTTGGTATAAATCAAACTATAATTGCTCGTGTATTGACAGTCGATTGTTGTTCCGTTTTAGAGTAAAAACATACGTAACTATTTCTGACCAAAGTCGTAGCGTTTGTGGGGTGAGAATCCACGGCGGCCAAAGTTGTGGACACGTGCTGCCGCATTTTACCTGTCAGTGTTCGTCACGTTGTTGAAAGTTATGTGAGAAAGGCTATTACACAAGTTTAGAATATTTGAAATAGTCAGTAGTTTAGTGAATATAGTAGAAATATATTGAAATGATTGCATTTTGTAATCTAATTAATCCATTCTTAACGTCATAAATGTGAAGTTAGTCTGTATGTCAGTTGCGTTTTTAAGACTAAATAAATTTTGATAAAATTAAATGTAAAAATAGTTAAAGATCTGAATTTAAAATATTAGCTTTTCATTGTGATTAAGTTTTTTCAAAAATTCACATTATAACACTACAATGAAGATAAAAGTTTGTTTGAAAATTGTATCAATTCTATGGTAATGAAATCGTAGGTAAATCACTTGTATTTCATATACAAGTTTATATTGCCATAAATCGTATTGTAATTGTAAGACTATATACTAATTTCAAAAAATGACAAGTCCACCGAGTTCCTCATTAGACCACGCCTTAACGCCACGAGGAGCGCAAGTAACACTTGTATTCCGAATCTGAAGCTGTATTTTTGGTGTGGTAACATGGCTGGTGAAGTAAAGGCCAAAAATCCCAGTCACAACATGGCAATATTATTTACATGCAGCATGTATTTAATATTGTTGATTTATCTTACATCTAATAATGTGCTTTGATTTTTCAGTTATATATCTTTTTACTAACATAAGATAGCAACCGAGCTACCAACATAATAAACGCAACAACTATAAGAACAAGAACGTAAGCTGATGTTCAGAGATAATCATTATTTAGACACCATAAACTTTGGTACTTTGTGGCTGAATTACATTTTAGGGCGCCTTGGAGCTACAATCGCAGCAGGTGCGTTAAAACGACGTCCCGTGAGTTTCATCTCTTAGTATCGATGATAGCAATTTGTTGGTTCGGATATGTGATGCAATATGAGAAACTTTATGGATCGCTTTTGCTATCACTTAAATGGCTCATTAGAAATTCTATGACCTAAATGATGAGACATATTGCTAAAATATGTACGTACTAGCTGTAGCTCACAGCTACGACTATGTAATATTTTTTGTCCACGCTTCTTATTTTACTTCTTGATCAAAACTAAGAAAATAAATAAAAATTTAAATACTTTAATTGAATTCGTTATACTTCTTTTTTCCGTTCCCCAATCCAAGATTTTAAGATCCGAAATATATACAGAACAAAAGCAGGGGCCATTGTGGTGGATTTTACCACCATTTCCAGGAAGGAGGATTTGGTCCTGAAGTGTAAGGAATATAACAAAGAGAAGCGTCAATCTAACCAATCACCCCTTAACTCAGAAACCCTGAAGATTCAAGGCCCCAGCAAAACAGTGTACCTATCTGAGGCCCTTACAACCAAGGCGCGTCGTGTCTACTATCTGACCAGAGAACTCGTGAAGAACCATAAAATAGTAGCTACTTGGACCTCCTACGGTAAGGTCTACATTAAAGAAGAAGACGGTCAGCCCCCTGTGAAAGTGACCGATGAGAGTGAGCTCACAGAATTCGTCTAATGCGGGACATACAGTTATTATTATTCAGTTATAATACGTTATTCCAAATACCTGTTTCTATTATTTTTAATTTAATCTTACTATAATTTCTGTCTCCGTTTTTGTTTATATTTAGTTACCATGGTAAATAATGATTCTGAGATTAGTGCCAATACACGTGCAGATAACACACACTCCAATGATATTGTTAGTATACAAACTGATCTAGATAACACCGCTATATCTGAATCTTCTATCGAGTTTCTTAAAGAATGTTCCAAAAAACTTATATGTCAGAAGAACTCTCTAAAAATTATAACACACAATATCAGAAGTATTTATAGTAACTTTGATAATTTCCTAGTTTTTTTAAAAGCCTTAACATTGATTGTGACATAATCATTCTAACCAAGTGTTGGCTATCAAAAGACAAACCCCCTCCCATCTTGGACAATTATAAGCTGTATCACTCCTCTTTTAGTATTAATCAAAACGACGGTGTCGTAATGTATGTTCATAAGGATATAAAACACTCAGTAGAAGAACCAGCCATCTGTGACGCTAACTGTCTGCTACTTAAAATCTGTGATACTGCCATTTTTGGGATATATAGATCGCCCACTCAGAGATAAATTGATAATTTTCTATACTCACTAGAAAGAGGTCTAAAGTTGACTAGCAAATTCAAAACGATATCTATAATAGGTGATATTAATATTGACATTAAACCCTTTAATGATGACAGCAGAAGTCACCTCTACCTAGATCTACTAGCTGAAAATGGCGTACTGCCAGCTCATGTCTTGCCCACTCGTGAGCGTAATTGTCTTGACCACGTAAATCTCAAAACAAACTATAACGCCCAAGTTTTCGTTAGTAAAACATTTATAACTGATCACTTTCCAGTGTTGCTAAACCTTATACATACAAAGAAAAGAAACACTGATACTGTATTTAAAAAAGTAACGAACTTAGATAACGCCGCCAAGGATTTAACCTCAAAGTGTTTTAACAAAATTTTAAATATAACTGAACCAAACTTGGCTACTGAAACATTAATAAACATTATAAAAGGGACATTAGCTTCCAACACAAAAACACACAAGATCCCTAATCGAAAGTATCTTTTAAAACCCTGGCTTACTCTAGGATTACTAAAATGCATTTCTCATCGTGACGCCCTTCATCTTAAATCAAAAGCATCCCCAAATAACAAAATTCTCTCCACCTCTTATCGTAGGTATCGCAATTACTGCACTGATATAATCAAGAGAGTTAGAGATAACTACGAAAGCTCGACAATCAGTCAATGCAAAAACCCGAAAGAGACATGGAATATGATAAAAAAAAAATCACGAACTCTGCGATAGCTAAAATTCCCGCCGTAGAACTCCTAAACCTTAACAAAAGTGATCCCCAATCTTTTATTAACCAAACTAATGAACACTTTGCTCGTATTGGTCAAAAATTAGCTGACAACATTATGAAAGACACCAATACCCAAACAGCCTGTGATATTACCAGCACGACCAATCTGAATTCTTTTGTTATGCTTGAAACAGATGAATATGAGATTCGATCATTGATCGCGGAACTTAGAAACAACTCTGCTGCGGGGTGGAACGACATTCCTGTCTCTTTCCTTAAGCGCGTAAGTGACACTATAAGCCCAATCTTGAAACACATATTCAATCTTTGCTTCAATAACGGAGTCTTCCCAGACAGTTTTAAAAAATCAGTTATACACCCTATTCACAAGGGTGGAAGCAGGGACTCTGTTGAAAGCTACCGGCTAATTTCTGTCCTAACTGCTCTCTCTAAGCTTATGGAAAAACTCATAAATAAACGCCTGATGTCATATCTAAAACAAAACAAAATTATCTCTGACTCAGAATTCGGATTTCAGCCTAATAAATCAACTGAAGGCGCAATAGTTGAACTAACTAACGACATTGTGGGCAACTTAGATAAAAGTCGGAGATGTGTAAGAGTCTTTCTTGACCTAGCAAAGGCATTCACCGTCGCCATTAGAATCTTACTAAACAAGTTAGAATGTATTGGTATCCGCGGTTTACCCCAAAGGCTATTCGAAAGCTTCCTCTGAAACAGACAACAAACAATCAAGATAGGAGATCTAATTAGTCTGCCTCTTCCGGTTACCTGCGGCGTCCCACAGGGAAGTGTTCTGGGCCCAAGTCTATTCCTGATTTACATTAATGAGCTCTGTCAATACAAACCCCTTAATGGCAAAATCATTTCCTACGCCGATGACACAGCCCTGATTTTTCAGGGAGAAACTTGGGCTGAGGCACAATCCTGTGCAGAACAAGGTTTCATCATGGTTAAAAACTAACCTCTTAACTTTAAATATTTTGAAATCAAAATATATCACTTTCTCCATCAATATGACTACCCAACCCACAACGAGCGAATTTAGTCTTAAACTTCATACATGCACCCGCTCAAACTTCAGCACATGTATGTGTATGCCAATACATAAAGTTACCTCTATCAAATATCTTGGTGTCCAACTAGACGCTACTCTGTCATGGAATTCCCAACTTGATTCATTGTCTTCACGTGCCAGGAAGCTTATCTGGATATTCCGTAAACTCAGAAGAGTCCTTAAGCCCGCAACACTCAAAACTGTCTACTATGCTCTGGCTCAATCTGTACTATCCTACTGTATCTCAATCTGGGGTGGGGCATACAAGACAAAAATTATCGCACTCGAACGTGCTCAACGTTCCCTTCTTAAGGTAATGTTTAGGAAACCCTACCTCTATCCCACACAGAAGCATTACAAAGCCGCGAACGTCATGACTGTGAGACAATTATTTATAATAAAAGTTACATTACGGCAACACAAACTGTTGAATTACAACCCTCAACCACAGCATAGCAATAGCCGCAGGCCACAAAAAGCATGCCAATCCACTAATCTATCATAGTTTTTTAATACGTGATTGTGTGTAAAAATGTTAAATTTAATTTATATTCCTTCCGCCATAACGTTCCGGTTCGGAGGGTAAGGTAGCCGATAAACTTACCTTTGCTCGAGACCTAACATCACGGCTTTAGGTTGGCAACGCACCAATACCACCTTTGGTGTCTCTAGGCGGCGTGAATTTCTTACCATCAGAAAATCTGTCTGCTTTTTTGCCTTCCAATATCAAAAAAAAATCTAATAAAAAAAAACGTTGCCCGGGGTTGGATATGTGTCTGGTCGGCGATAGGCTTGCTACCTATCACATTGTGGGACTTAGTGTCCTCGGCTAGTCGTGGGTGCCCTGGTTGTGCTCTTCCTACCTCTTCGGGGATATAGGCGTGAAGATACTTTTTCAAATAATTTTGTACTATGATAGTAAAATATATCAGCGGTAGGTATATTTTATTGGGGACGTTAAAAACTCAGAAAAGAAAGCGCTTTCGTAATCTAGTCCGAGATGTTCTGCAATATTAAAAAGCAGCTCAGGAGCAGCCTGCCAAGTACCTTCAACATGTAACTTTTTCTTCACATGTCAAAATTTAAAATTATATCCCTTCGCTCGAGCAATAATTAAGCAATCAGCGAAATTTCGTCAAACCAATGATACAGTTATTCACGAAATGAAAATAATAAATATGGCGCCTGTTTTACAAAAAATATTGCTACTTGTACAAAAATCATACATTAACACAAACATTCGAATATGAACTTTAACAGCAAGTTTTAAAGTTGAAACTTTAAAAATGAGAAGAAGTAGTATTTCACGTTTGCAAACAAGATAATTGTTCGTATTTCGAACAGACAAATATTTAAATATTAAAACGGAACTCTCCCTACGGGTGTGTTCAACGGCTTTTTTTCTTTTAGCAAACATTGAACACGCACTGATTTTCATTGGTTATTATTTTGTAAACATTTCTCATACAAATTATGCTTTAAGTATTTATTTTCTTCTGCTTTAAATACTTTTGTTTTGTTAAACGACTTAAACTTATCTTTAGTAAAACAAATAAATAAATAAATATCCCTGGACAAGTTACACAAATTGAATCTAACCCCAAAGTAAGCAAATTATATGCTTGTGTTATGGGTGTTAGTCAACGATACTATTAAAAAAAAATACTTGAATAGATACCAGAATACATTTAATAAACACCCAGACCCGGAAATGCAGACATCTAAATGTTCATCACACAAATGCCTGCCCCCGTCGGGAATCGAACCCAAGCCTCGCGGTTCGTCGATGCAGTTAGGCGAGTACGCTAGCCACTTGACCAACGAGGCGGTCGAAAGTAAAAAAAACAACCTAAACGATTGTTTTTTTTTTTACCGAAGTACTTAACTTCAACTTTTGTAGAAAATAAGGACGCACAAATTTCGGGATAGTTTTTACTGAACTTATTTAAAAATAGGCAAAAGGTAAACTAATAACACAAACGTCATAGAGTCAGTGATAAATTGCACTATATGCAATGAAATAGGACGAATATATAATTTTTGATACAAAATAACGAATTACTTTTAGGTGACATAATCATTGACCTATTTATTATCGTTTTATAAAAATGAAAACATTTTTTATTTATTTGTTATGTGTTTTATAACTTGCATATTTATTGCCATATACAAAAGAATAAATAAATAAAACTGTCGTTTTAAAATTTTTTATTAAAACGTCATTTTCCGGGTTCCGATAACTTCGCCACTCTTTCGTAGACCAATGTATATACGCTTTTACAATAAACTTCCTGATTATATGAAAGACCTGCTAATTAATAAATTTAAAAAATGTGTCAAATTAAAATTGTATAAAAAAGGTTACTATACCATTGCTGAATATTAATCGGATAAGAGTTTTTGGAATTAATTGCTCCTAATACCAATCTCTTACTAGTAATAATGTGTAATTTAGTACTAATAAATTTGTATAGAATAAGGAAAAAAAGACAAGCTCGCTGAGTTTCTTGCTGGAACTTTTAGTGTGTGGCCGCGTCCCGATCCGGTGGTAGTTTTAGTATTATATAGACTCGTTACAAATGTCTCTTGTAAGGTGCATGTGAATAAAAGTATTTCTATTCTATTCTATTCCTGGTAGGTGACAGGTTTGCCATATCACACAGACTCAATGCCCCTGCTTGTCCTAGTAGTTTCATAAAAATGAAATAAAAATGAAAAGAAGAAAGCACTATATAAAGGCTGAAGAGGTAAGATATAGTTAGAGGTGCGAGAAACAACCAGATACAGAAGACGTGTTAATTTTGGAGGATATCACTTAAAAAGTTAAAAATTGTAGAGGGTAAAACTTAGTTATTTTGAACCATATGTTTATAATAGAATTAGAAGTAAAACAAAAAACTAAAGGGATAGCGTCACAAGCTACAGTTTTTGGAAAAATGTAACCTCATTACAAAATGTAAAAAATAATTACCTATTTCGTGAATAAAATTAATTACCGAAATTATTAATTAGGTACCTGTATAGTAATTATGACTAAGTATCGAGATTTATAACATAACTATTAAAATTAATCTAGCTAGTTTTAATTACAGCAGAATTCGCGTGCCCACCATTTATATGATAAACTATTTTCTTTAATAACACTATAAATATTCAATAGTCTATTAGAGAATTAATTCCGATTTCGGAATGTTTATTTCCGTGCTTATTTTGATTGGTCTATCACGATTTCTTTCGAAATAATTACATATTACGTTTATATTGATTAGGCATTATTCATATTGATTGGACGAAAAGTTATCTAAAAATACCAAACACAGTGTATCTTTACGCCCATATCCCCGAAGATGTAGGCAGAGGCACAACCAGGGCACCCACGACTAGCCGAAGACACTAAGTCCCACAATGTGATATGTGGCAAGCCTATCGCCTATCGGGCACATATCCAATCCTGAGCAACATTGTCTAAATTAGAAAATTGGAAAAACAATTTTCTTTTCGTTGCCCGACCCGGGATTTGAACCCGGGACCTCATGGAGTCAAGTCCAACACCTGAACCGCTAGACCACAGAGGCGATACAGCATCAGTATATGTTAGTAGTGTATCTTAAGGCTTATGTATCTTTGTTTCCAGATCAATATTATCAATCGTTTTAATATTTTTATTGGATAAAATGGGAAATAAGGCTATGTTTCTCGTGATAATACTATGTAAACATTGCCTGTGACACCATAGATGGTATGTACTGTGTCCTGTCAAGTCTAATAAGCGCATTTCTTTCTAAATAATTACATATTTCGTTTATATTGATTAAGCATTATTCATATTGATTGGACGAAAAGTTGTCTAGCAATTATAAAACACAGTGTATCTTAAGGTTTAAGTTATGTAGCTTTGCTGCCACATCAGTATTATCAAAAACATTTTAATTCTTTTTTTTTTCAAGACGGAAAAAAATAATATGGTTGTCCTGATAATATTCGACAACTGTGACACCATAGATGTTATAGGTGTATCGTTATACTTTATCCTTTCAGGTCTAATGTGCAGGTCACTATGGTGACAGGAAAAGGTTCATAGTGGATTCCTATCGATGCAAGTTAGAGTATTCTACAACCAATGATCTCATTGACAGGAACAGTTTAGCATATGCTTAACCAACACGCAGTACCTCAACAAATTTTTAAAATCTGCAAAATGTGTCAAAAGTTTATCGATAATACATCTTAATCGTCAACAAATTATATGCTAATGTTAGGGGTGTTAGTCACCGATTTTAATACATAAAAAATAATTGATGTGAGCATAAATTTAACAAAAAACCAGATCCGGAAATGCAGACATCCAAATGTTTTATCACACAAATGCCCACCTCTTAAATCTATCATCACCACAAACCAGGGTTACAATATGATTGACAAAATATTTTTAATAAAAGAAACACTTGTACTGTTTTACTTATCACTTATAATTTATTACTTTGTAATTAGTAGCCTATCGGTTTCAAGTTGCTAAGTAAAACTTCCCCTGATGCCCTGCTGTTTTAGCCCTGATGATGCTGTATAAGCGAAACCGGTAGGCTACTAATTACAAAGTAATAAATTATAAGTGATAAGTAAAACAGTACAAGTGTTTCTTTCTTTAAAAATATGAATATTTGGAAGTTTTACCAAGCGCCGACGATGGAAAATATCAAATATGATTGACGAAATGTTAACGAAATGTCATTCGCTTCATAAGAGCAATCTGGTAGGAAAACGGTTGACCTATTATATTACTACAGTAACATCTATGGTCTTTATAAATGAAGGTGGGGGTGCAATTTGGTGTGCTCTGTGGTTCTTCGACAAGGGACGTGACAACTTGGTTTATTTCCCTAGTTCAGACTCTGTTCGGAGTTTGGTCGCGGTTTTTATTTTTATTTTAAAAGGCAAACAAGCAGACGGATTTGCTGATGGTAATAACCTAAGGTGGTAATGGTGCGTTGTCAACCTGAGGCCGAGATATTAGGCCTCGAGTAATAATAAGTTTACTGGCTAACTTATCCTCCGAACTGGAACATGTCAAAGGTAAGCACTGACGTTATGGCGACAGGAATAGGTAAGGCAGTGGTACCAATCCGGGTGAGTCGCTGCGAAATTCTATCACTTAGGAAAAGCGGTGGTGGGTGGCAGGGACCACATTCTGTGTCATTTGAAACACATCTCTCCACAACAGTTACATGGATTCCGGAATAAGCAAAATAAAGACTTACTCTACTTCTATTTTAAGTTCTATCTTACCACCAGAGCCCTTACCATGAGTTTATGGCTTGTCAAGTTTACTATACTCGGTAATGTCTCTGTAAATTATTTGTATGAAACTTTGAACAGCGCCTCTATTGGTAACTAAGAGAAACACATTTTAGACCAAAAGTGCCATAGATTTAGACACGTAACTTACCGACCATAATCTATACCAGCTCATGGTAAAGTCTCAGGAAGCCCACGTGCTTCCATAGTAAAATAAATACTTTCACACCCAAATTATGAAGTGGTAGACTTATGCACTACCAGGGTACAAACGAGTAGCCGAAGACACTAAGTCCCAGAAGCCAGCTAGATGGCAAGCCTATTGCCAACCGGGTAAAAATTCAATCCCGGGCAACGTTATTTTTTATTAGAGAATTAAAAATAGGCATAATCATTTATTTATTTTGTTGCCTGACTCGGGATCGAACCGGAGACTTCAAGAAATTCTTCGCCGGACAGCTATATCACAAAGGATATTAATAAAAATTCCATATAAATAATAAAGTTGGACTTTGAATTTCATGAAACTTTATACAAAAACAAATACGAAGGGTTCGATTCTCGATCTATACAATTGAAAGCTTATGGAAAAGCTATTTAGCTTCATACAAAACCAAGATCTTGTAAGCTAGATAAAACGAATACAAATATCGCCTTCAGTACGATTTTTATATTGGAAACGTGACTTTGGCATTTGTTTTATGTAAATGAGATATTTGTCTCCTGCTACGTCTTCTCTGTAGATATCTGCCTACTGCTTTATTTACGATAAGAGCTTTTGATTAAATTTGAACTTTATTTCAATCGCTTCTGTGGTCTAGTGGTCCAAGCGTTGGGCTTGACTTCATTAGGTCCTGGGTTCGAATCCCGGGTTAGGGCACCAAAAAAAAAATTGTAGTACTTTTGATTTATCTAACTAAAAAAAACGTTGATCGGGATAGAACATGTGCCCGGTTGGCGATAGGCTTGCCACCTATCACATTGTGGGACTTAGTGTCATCGGCTAGTCTTGGGTGTATCTATCCTATGATACTGGTTGTGCCCATGCCTACCTCTTCGGGGATGTGGGTGTGAAGATGTTTACTTACTTTATTTCAATAATTTAATAGTTTTTAATAGATGATTTCTATTATGTAATCATATATTGTCGTGTTCCGGCACGATTAGGTTAGCAAAGTAATATGGTGACATGATCAAATCGGAGTATTAAGCAATGAACAGTTATTAATTTTAGGCCAGTTTATGAAATGCCAATCAGCTGTTTAACATGAGTTCGGTTTAGAAGTATTAACCGAATCATGTAAAGCAGCTGCGATGAAGAACTAAATAGTAGACTAAAATTAATTTTCGTTTCAGAAAGTGATCACCAGCGTGTGTATAATAAATTAAGTGAAGTTAAACTACAAAAAATCGACTCCTTTTCAGTAACACATCGCTTTTTGCTAACACTGTTTTTAAAAGCTTGCTTTTAATTCCTAGGAACGTGACACGGTGTTGTTGAGGTATATAAATAAATTTTAGTTCGCCTTTTGATAACTCTTTTAATCTATCACTCGGAAATCGTTGATGAAAAACATCACAATTTGACATTTTCGGACTAATCTGACGTGTCCAAAACGTTCCATTTTTTTGTTTTTGTTTCATTTGAAAAAGATAGCATGCATCTAAAATAAGTTTAGTTTGTGAACAGCAGAATTACTACCATTGTGTAATAAAAACATTATAGCTCACCAATGTCGCGGGCTTTGTCTAGTTTCAAATATTTTCATTTGAACCACCTGTTTGCAAATTTACAATAACCAGCATAATGAAACGATCTCGCAATATGTATTGAAATTCGATGACCTGAGATCCACCGGGTCTTGGGTCGTACGCCATTAAAGAATATTTCACAACGATACAATGGCCGACCATCGGGATACTAATAACAGACCTGCGCGTGCGCAATTAACGTATACAGCGATCTACGGTACTGTTTTGACGTGCATGCGAAAATTTACACCGTCGTAAATATGTGAAATAGAATTGCTGAGTTCCATATGTTATGGAATACATTCACTGGACCTCTATGGCTCGAGATCGGGATTAGAATTTATCAGTACATTGTTCTATGCACCCATAACACCAGCTACATAAATCTATTTTCTAAAAGGAAACATAAATTAAAGCTGGACTACAAAATGAAAAATTTCTCTGATAACTAAAATTTTATATTTAGACGCGTCGTGCTAGAAATATTTTAAGAAACATTTATAAAGTTATAGAAGTGTTAAAGAAACGAGCATTTTATCTGTAACAAACAAATTAGTTTTTAAGCTTTATTTTCATGTATTAAGAGCACAATAAAGAGTTACGTTATTCTAATTTTTTTTTCGGTATTATGGTTTCGTAATCGTGATCCAATGGGCCGTTCTGAATAGATGTCCGTTTGTCCTTTCCTCCGTATGTCATAGGCATTTTATTCTAAGCTATATTATATACACCACACATACACACACACACATACACACACACACATACACACACAAAGCCTTGGTGGGTAGACCATCTGTTAAAGATTAAAATTTAAAGCCTTTTGCTTTTTGCCCGGATAGAGTCCAGTGCCACACCCATCTAACCCCGCCCTTATAACGACAGTTTTTGGCTTTCTTGTGTTGGCGTACTGTGTATAAAGGAGCTGATAGACATCTACATTAGGCCTGATATTTCCGTCATAGGAAAGAGACACATTTATAGCATTGATAGTGTACAGATACTATAAATGCCTTTATAGTATAAATCATGCCATGACTGTGATATGGAAATCCATGGGATTTGCTGTGTTGTCACATAAAAAAACTATGTATTTATGGTAACTAGCCGTCAAAGTAAAGAAGGAAATAAAAAATCGACTTAGGAATTCAATACTCAGAAGTTCAATACATCGTCGAGATCAGAATTTTTATGATAACGTAGATTTGCTATAAATGAATAATTGAGAGTAAAAGTACATGTTACGTCTCTAAGTATCTTCACGCCCGTGTTACCAAAAAGGTAGACAGAGTTATAACCAAGGCATTCACGATTAGTAGAAGGTATTTAGTCTTACAATGTGATATAAAGTAAACATATCGCCAACCAGGTATCAGTCCGATCCCGCTAACACTGCTTTTATCAAGAAAGAAAATATTTTCCCGATCTGATATTTAAAACCAGGACCTCATGCAGTGACCTCCAACACCGACCCACTAGACAGAGGCGATTCCTCTAAAGCTCTTGTATCTGATGACTGCCATCAAAGGCAAATCAATAGGGATAATGATGTGGTTTGCTTCAGGTGTAGGACTGCCGACCGAGTGGGGGACTTATTTCAAATACAAGCATTGATTCATTTTGGAAAATCGATTTATCATTGCATCACTTCTCATTGAGATGTACAGTCAGCGCCGTATACATATTTATGTACTAATTTAAGTACTATAAAATTATAAAAAGCTACATCCATACATTGAAGTCCCATATGAAAATGGGACAGTTTAATGGAGGCGACTAAGCCCTATATTTTTTGACATTTTTGGCTAAAGGAAAAAGAGAAAAAATGTGCTACTGTAATTTGTAACTGAATATTGAATTGTAATATTTTTGATTTACATGGTTCTTAATAATAACAATATCTCCATTTTGTGGAGAAGTATGATTTTAACATGTGATTTTTATGAAAGGAGTTGTGTTGGCTATGAATTAGGAGAGTGCCCAATAAATACAATTTATTCAGATACAACTTAATTTTTAACCACTATATGAAAGAAAAATAAGGGGTAAGAAAATGATACAAAAACTAGCTTTCGGAGTTTTAAAATAACCTCACTGCTAAGTTAACTTGACGAATCAAAATCATGAACAAAGTCTACTTTAGACTTTGTTCATATCCAAATCCTATTAATATTGTGTATTTTCATGTTTTGTCCAAATATTTAAACTTGAATATTAAAAAAACCAAATTTGTACAATATTATGAGATAACGTTCTGCCCTGACTTTTAAAATGGTACCACCGTCTTTTATTCCTAACACCGTTGCTCACTAATGTCATGTTCTGTTGCTTGTTTCTAGAGGTTGTTGACGCTAGTTACCATCGACATTGTCAAAAAATCTTAAAAGTAAGAAAAAAATGATAAGAACTGTACCTGCCCGGCACTTAGCAGAAAACATAAAATGTACTTAACATCTTAAGATGTGTCTTCAAAAGTCCGTGGGCGTGCAACAAGTGTAGGCTTTGCAGGCGGTAATTACTTTCCAATGGCTAAACTACAAAAGCCTGAGCTCTCAAACCTTGGTCTAATTAAAAAAGCCCAACAAGTGGGTGGGACCTTGATGAGAATTAGAAATACTCGTCTCCTTTATAAGTACGTCAAGTGAAGCTTATGACGCCTTAGCTTAACAACGCACTGACATCGGTATCTTTAGGCGAAGTATCAGGTCGCTTTCCGATTCACATTCCTATTTAAAAATATCTGTGGTGTTAGTACAAATATATATAACACTAGCCAACCCCGTGAACTTCGCATCGCTTGACAGTAGGAGCTACTTGCAGCTTATATAGAAAAAAATAAAGTAGCGTTTTTAATATTCTCCTGGATTTTCTCTTCATAAGAATATCCTGCTAACAATAACCAACACTACAAAAACCGAATTACAAAAATGGGTTCATCCGTTACAAATCAGAAACAGGGTTAATTTTTATTAATAGATATTAGAAATAGGACATCAAAAATTTTAAATTTAAATTATGAAATTGTAGATATCATGTAATGATGACATATGAAACTGAGACTTGGCCGTTAAATGTGGTCCTCTTAAATAAGCTCAGAGTCGCTCAGCTCATGGAAAGAGCTACGCTCGGTGTTTATCTGCGAGATAAGATCCGTAATTCGGTGATCCGCAAGAGAACGAGAGTAACCGACATAGTTCAGACAGTTAGCAAGCTGAAGTGGCACATTGCTCGCTGAACCGACAACCGCTGGGGAAAAAAGGTTCTCGAGTGGCGGCCCCGCACCGGAGGACGTAGTGTTGGACGACCTCCCACCCGGTGGACTGATGACCTGGTCAAAGTCGCGGGGAGTCGCTGGATACAAGCGGCTGGTGACCGTGACTTGTGGCGCTCTTTGGGGGAGGCCTATGTCCAGCAGTGGACGTCCTCCGGCTGATGATGATGATATACACATGTACAGAAATTAGTCCACTCGTTTAGAGGCTATAATGCTACTGAAAGACAAATAAACACGTCAAAATTATCATCTCGATTTTCCATCGCAATTCAGAATAGGTTTCTTCACATTTTTTTATTATATTGGAAGGCAAACAAGCAGACGAATTTCCGGATGTTAAGAAATTCACGCCGACTAGAGACACTAAAGGTGCGTTGCGAACCTGAGGCCGGGATGTTAGGCTTTGAGCAAAAGTTAGTGTACCGGCTACCTTACCCTCCGAACCGGAACACGTCATGACGTTATGGCGGCAGGAATAGGTAAGGCGGTGGTACCAATCCGCACGAGTCACTGCTAAACTCTACCACCTAGTCAGATGTCACGGTCTTAGTGATGGTGAGCCTATGCTCGCCTTTTACGAGCTGCCTGGCAAGGAAGGCAGATGGTCTATTCTACAAAGGAGCCCGGACCAACACGGGAAAAAACGGAGTCGCTGCGAAACTCTAACACCTAATAGCTCTTATATCTTATATCGTTGGGTTCCGCAACCGGCATCCAACAATAACAATAAAAATTTGTATGTCATCATCATTATCGTAAGAAAACCTTCACATTCAATGGGCGCAAGGATTCAGATGTCTCCCACAGCCCGATGGATTTACAGAATCCACATAAATTAGAATCACGATCTCATTACCATTTGACTGTACTGTTCGCAATCAAACAAATGTAGCTGTGATTCAGCGGAAGCCTTATTCTGGGAACTAATGTTAGTTTTAAAACTCAGCCTAGTTAGAAGTTCATAATTTTATGTCACTGGCAATCAACCTTTTTTATTAGAAAATCAAAATGTTTTTTAGGACAACATATTTTCTTCTACCCGACTGTTGTTCGGTTTATCGGTAATATAGTTTTCGTTTCCACGTTTTAATTTACTGAACAGACGATCATTTATTACCGTGCCTAACTTAATATCTGCAACTTACTCGGGTAGGGATCTACGGCCTTACTTATTCCTGCTACCATAATGATTGTCATGCTCCTGTACGGGAGTAGGAGAGTCGATAGACTTGTACAGTTGGGGCCGGCCACCAACAATATAGTATCTATAGGTTTGGTTATTTCTTACCATAAAGATTCAGGATCTAAATAATCACACTTTTTTTTAAAGTAAACACTTGTACTTTTCCACTATACACTTTATTTAACACTTTATGTTACGCTGTAGTCAACCGTTTTCACTTGTTACAATATTATCAGGGCTTTATAACTAAAGATAAAAAGGTATAGACCTTTAAAAGCCCAGATGATGCTGTAACAAGTGACCCCGTTTGGTCATAGCGTAACAAGTGTTAAATAAAGTGTGTAGTGTAAAATACAAGCGTTTACCTTAAAAAAGTGTGTATGCAATGGAATTCCACCAAGTGCCGATAAAAAGTATAGTTTCTAACGGCCAATGTTAATAATGTATCTCAATCTAATGGATTTCAAGCAATCTAGATAGCTGCGTATCCGCCGGCCTATCCTATACCTCATTCCCATATTTATATACACATATATATTATTGGCAAGCGATAACTTAAAAATTGATCAAAATATCAATCTTGGTCAATCTTGGACAGCGAGTTTTGGGTTAGGATGGATTGGCCGTAAATGATCAATACTTGATTAGTTTTCAAGATTGTTGTATGAGCAAGATCACACTTAACGTTATTGAAATAGGATGGTTAACGGAGGCTAATAAGAGACAGATTTAAGGAGATTTGGAGGGTAAGGTAGTCGGTATTTCACACACAAATACAATTTTAGTTTAGTATTTGGTATAACTGACCCATAATTAATCCAAAAACAATTCGGCTTAAATTACTGCTGCTAAAAAACGACTTTAATTTCAATTATAGCGTCATCATTCTTTTATAGGTAAGCCAAACAATAAATAAAACATAAAATATAAAAAAAAAACACTATAAAACCTCTCCATATCGATCACGTCAGTTTTTAAACAAAACAATCCATTCGTTTACGAACTATGAGACCAGAGACATGCACACACACGCACACACAGACACTTTAAATTTATAGTAGTCCTCTTTTTCTAGGAATATTTTGTGAGGATTTTTTCAATTTCTCTAGGACTCCATCCATCATTAGGTCACGACTTGGTGGCATTTTTTTTTTCAAATAAAAAAAATACAGTCTAAAAATATACGCGTCGAATACGTAAATCCTTTTTAAGTCGGATAAAAATGTATCTTGTTTGGATATCGTTTCAGTGTCGTTTAATTGTCGCCATACAGAATAAGGCATATTGATTTATAATCATTACGAGGTAGATAAGTGATCTCCGAGGCATCGCGCGAACCGCGCCCGCGACTGAATCGCACGCCAACGCAGTCTGAGGACTGCCTACTAAAGCCTTTTGACTTTAGACAATAGATCTATATTAAATTTCGATTAAAGATTAGCTTAATATCCTCAGGTTGGCACTATTGGTATTTTTGCGATTGGAAGGCAAATAGGGAATAATTGATCATATATATGATATGTTCTCTAACAAATTTAAATGTGAGACGTCTTGGTCGCCGAGGAGTTTGTTTCGCCGTTTCGCCTGACCGGCTGGAGTTGGAAACGGTGGTAGTTAATGGTAGGTAGGGTAAAACTTGATCATAACATTTTTTTAAAATTAATAAACGATAACCTTATAATAATGATATTTTACCGAATCGGTTTAAAAATACATAAAAGATAATAATAGAAATTATATAATTAAGTTGGTTTCATATTTGCACACCATAAGTATTTTGTAACAATTTTCAAACACACATACTTCACAAATAAATAAATTTAATGAAGTTATTAGCAAAAATTAAATAGAAGAATTCAAGTCACTTTGAAATGTCAAGGGCGTTAATATGTGCTACCAAAATAATTGTGAGTCCATAACTCTCTTGCAGTTTACCAGCTATTTTATAATTTACTATCGGCCCGCCCCGGCTTCGCTCGATTATATAACATACATATTATAAACTTTCCTCTCTAATCACTTTATATTTACTATGTAGTTTTATTTAAGTAGTTTATTATATAGTTTACTTTATTATTTAGTTTTAAAGATTTAAGCATACAAAGGGGTATAAGGACAAAGGAAGTGACTTTGTTTCATTCAATGTAGTTGAGACTAAACAGTGAAGAATATTAGTGAAACAGTGAAGCAACAGGCAAAGTGGTTCTGTCATACCTGATTTATTAATAAAAGAACTCATTGAATGATTTTCTTTTGACTTAAAGCTGATGGCTCTGGAAGAATATTAATTCATTGCAATGATAATTGCTAATAGCATTAACATTAATGTGGCCTTATTGTGGCCAAATATTGATGAGTGATTTTTGAGATAAACGAATATCGAATTAAATAAATGATCAATAAGAATTTTGAAGTCGATTTTTGCATTATTACTATATATGTATATATACATATCTTCACGCCAAGCCACTTGCAGAGATAATATTGTGTATAAGTGTCACGATTCCTGCAGAGCTGCCTAACTTCAAATCTAGTCCTTTTCATAAAAACCCGATGGTTTTAGAGACTCTTGACAAGAGACACAAGCATTTCTAATTTTGGTTCTGGATTTTGTATGTGATAGGTCAACGAATCAGTCTTCTTAGTTGCCTCTTACCATCAGTCGGGCCTGACGGTAGGTGGCAACCATGGTCTATATACATCATAGATGTCTTTAACATCTGTTCTGTGGCTGGAATGTTCAGTTGCGCATAAGAGGGCAGGAATAGATAAGGCGACGGATACCAGACAAGTTGGTGCACAGGAGTCCAGTACCAGTGGTCTTGTTGGTAATTATTTATTTAGCCTACGCTCATCTCTTACTTGGCAGAGATGCAGATTGTCTATTCTACTCAGCGGACCCAAATCAAAACAGGGAATCTCATAGAAATTACGAGTATGGATAAGCTTGCAATATCAGCCTACATTACATACTAGCTATGTATAATATGTCATTGATGGTAATTTTGCTGCGTACTCACTAAGTTAATTTTAAAATTATCGCTGTCTTCTTTTAACGAAAGCAACAGAAAGAGTCAAAACACTTTAAGAACTACCTGATTAGACTGTACACGTCATTTCTACAGACGTTTATACTATCACTCGGAAAACGTTGACAAATTGACATGGTCGGACTAATCTGACATGTCTAATACGTTCCATCTCTTTAGTTTTTGTTTCATTTGAAAAGGATAGCATGCATCTAGAATGAGTTTAGTTTGTGAACAGCAGAATTACCACCATTGTAATATTTTTTAAAAAATACTAAAACTTAATTGCCTCTGTGGTGTAGCGGTTAAGCTGTCAAACTTGACTGCGCGAGGACCCGGGTTCGAATCCCGGGTCGGGCAACAAAAAATTGGGTTTTTCCAATTTTCTAATAAAAAATGTTGCTCGGGATTGGATATGTGCCCGGTGTGCGATAGGCTTGCCACCTATCACATTGTGTGACTTAGTATCCCATGACTAGCCAAAGGGCTGGTCGTGGGTGCCCTGATTGTGCCTCTGCCTACCTCTTCGGGATATGGGCATGAAGATACATCCTTTTTTTGTCTTTTTTACTTATATTTACATTTTTTAATCTATTATTTTCAGTCATATGTACATATACCAAGCCCAGCAGATATGGCGATACAAACGTCAGAATTCCTTAATTTAAAAGCCCCGTTAGACGCACATACTGTGGAAACTCAGTACCACCACCGATAATGACTTCAAACATTGTCGTATTTATTTCATTCTCCACGGCTCCCTATATATTACTTTTAACACTCCTAACATAAGACACAGAATCCTTTGAAAAACATTTTCAAAAGCACTCATAAACTGTGTTTTTAAGTTAACAGTTACATTTATTTTTGTGCGTTTG
This sequence comes from Calephelis virginiensis, assembly GCA_002245475.1. NCBI lineage: Eukaryota > Metazoa > Arthropoda > Insecta > Lepidoptera > Riodinidae > Calephelis > Calephelis virginiensis. The sequence goes on along the minus strand of NJDC01001929.1, from coordinate 118,762 downwards.
TATTAACTTTTATTGCAAGGTGTTAAAGGTGATTTTTGTTTGTTTAAATACATAATGTTGTATTGCGGTATAGATCACATCAATGTCAGAAAGAAATATTGTGACCACGCCAGGGAAGGTTGCAGAGTCTAGCAATTATTTGCATAATAAAACTTAGTTTAATATTTAGTGGCTTCAGAAACCGTAGAGAACGTTTCGTGACTGCTTTATCAATTTGAATTCTTAATATTATATACGGAAATGGGATATTGAGATAATATCCAGAGAAAAGAGTAAGTGGAAGCTTTTTTTTGTGATTAAAGAAAGCTAGTACCGAGTCCCTTTGTAATCTACTTTATTTGGATATCTATACTACTATTATTAAGAGGAAAGATTTGATTTTTTGTTTGTTTGTTTGAAACAAATAGGCTCCAAAACTACTGGACCGATTTCTAAAAATTCTTTTACCTTTACAATGCTACATTATCCCTGAGTGACATAGGCTTTTTGACATTAAATTCCGTGCAGTAGAAGCTAAGTTTCACAGGTGAAGTTACGTGAAACTGCTAGTATATTACACGTGGGTATTTGTTTGCATTGCATATAGTAGAAACCGTAGCTCGCGACTTGGCTCACAGGAATTTTTGCAGGAATTCAAAATTGGGATTGTAATTTCAATCTGCAAAAATCGACTCCAATTTCAACAGTATTTCATCGGCCGCACTAAGTGACGTCAATCATATTTTAATTAGTTATTAAGTCATCATTTTTGTACGAAATTGTAGCTTTATGACTGATTGAACCTTAAGTGACGTCTCTGAATGTGGCCGCAGTATTACGAATATTTAAAGCACAGTAAAACTGCAAAAAACCGACTTCAATTATTTTATTACCACGTTGCGATTCAATCATTCTTTTTTTGAAAAAAGCTTATGTTTTCGAGATCGTCCAGGTCTACACTTTATATTCACGTGCCAATAGTAAGATTTTACTATAGTCGTATATGTTGACAGGTACATAAATAAAACCTATCTTCAAGAAATAAAACATACAGCGGAATTGAGAAACTCCTTTTTCCGAAACCATTTTTTTTCCATAATCCACTATCGACTTGATAGCAACAGATCCTCCTCGGTTTTTTATCATCAGCTTACAAATCACGCAGAAATCGACTAATAATCTCCTCCTTCTTGTCAAGTTTGTTAAAAGTAACTTGTTTGAATCTTTTAAAGATTCTATCAATGTCTTTTTTCTTTATGATATTGGAAGGCAAACAAGCAGATGGATTTCCTAATGGTAAGAAATTCACGTCGCTTCAAGACACCAAAGATTGTAATGATGCGTTGCAAAAAAAGGCCGGTTTGTTCGGCCTCGAGCAAAAGTAAGTTTACCGGCTACCTTACCCTCCACACCGGAACACGTCAAAACGTATTGGCGGAAGGAATAGGTAAGGCGGTGGTACCAATCCGGATGAATCGCTGCGAAACTCTACCACCTAGTGAAATACTAATCTACATAATATTTTGTCATAAATGTGAAGAAGAATTCAAAATCTTAAAATGCTTTGCATTCTAGGATTTTAAATTTCATAATAATTAAATTTTCATTTTGGATTATTATGAAACAATGTGCAAAAGGCATCATCTTGAGTTGATCTGCACCCGAGTACGTACGTAATAATAATAGGGATATAACATCGTTCATTTAACTCAACTTTCTCAGTTCTTCACACCATTGAGTTTCGGTTTTTAAAAAGGGGTAGTTGATTAAACTGCACTGGATGCTTAATATTCCAGATTCAATAAGACAACCCAGCGGTAACCCGTTTATACGTTTGTGTTTTCTGAAATAAAATAAAAACGTATCCATAATATCCTGTCCCATGTATTGCGTAGGCGACGATATGCCAGCGCATCTGTTGCACGACCATTCAGCTTCCATTGACTTCTCTCTGATAGCATTTCCATGGGAACAAAGCTATATCCGGTGATTTCCTTATCCCTTCAACAATCCAAGTACTAAGCTTCTGCGCAATTTACGAAAATTACTGCTTTCATATACTCTAATACTTTTGTATTGTACATTATGTTTACGTATTACCTACTTACTAAGTTTGTTGCAAAAAGGTTACATATATACATATCTTTATGCCAAGTACCCTGAAGTATAGGCATAGAATGTCGAGTGCCAAATGTCACGATCTTTACAGATATGCCTGGCTTTCTCGATTTTTATTAACTTTTCCATACAAACACGGTGGTTATGGAGACTCTTGACACTATCTCAGATAAACCGCAAGATCGGATAAATGTACAAAAATTATATAATACTAAAAACAACAATTTTTTTGTCAGATCTGGATATAATTTATGTGAAATTACTTTCCGAAAAGAACCATCCAACCAAAAACTACATTTCTAAAAACATTCATCAAAATATTGTATTTGGTAAAAAATGTTTAATTGCTTAGCATTATTTTTCCCCATGTTCGTTGCAGAATAGACCATCTACCTTCCAGCCAGGCAGCTCGTACAAGGCTAGCATAGGCTTACCATCACTAACACCGTGACATCTGACTAGGTAGTAAAGTTTCGCAGAGTCTCACCCGGATTGGTACCATCGCCTTACCTATTCCTGTCGCCATAACTTTATTACGTATTCCGGTTCGGAGGGTAAGGTAGCCGGTAAATTTACTTTTGCTCGAGGCCTAGCATCCAGGCCTTAGGTTGGCAACGCACCATAACCACCTTTGGTGTCTCTATGCATCGTGAATTTCTTACCATCAGAAAATCCGTTTGCTGAAAAGGCAAACGCCTTCTAATATAATAAAAAAAAGCAAATCTAAAAAACATACATACTAATTGGCGATGAATTAACGACTGATGAACTCCCCTTTCTGAAGTCGGTTATAATAGTTGTAAAACTAACGGAAAGTCATAAATCTTGTTTAAAACATCTCTGTCACAGCAATTGTCCACTTCCATAACGGTAATAAGGTCTCACAAAGATTTCCCAGGGTTTCGATCGATTTACTACAAAATAATGAAGGGTACTGAAGATATTATTAGTTCATATTAAAAACTCATCACCACTTTAATGTTGACGCCGGAAGGAGGTCGGTAACGGCTCGATTGACATGTTCACACCTGGGAAATTATCGAGTCAAGGTGTACAAATAGGGTAAAATTTAACCTTGTTATTGGACTCTGGGCTTTGAGTAACGTAAGTCGAAGGGTTAGCGTAAACTCCTATCGTCACTGTTGCCAGAGTTTGGTTTGATTCCCAATAAGGGCAACCATTAGTATTATGATCAAAGATGTCTGAATTTCTGGATAGATTGACAGTTAATTTCATTTAGTATGGTGTTGTATGTATTATTATAATTGACTAACTTACTCGTATATTAACACAATTTTTTTTTTGTCATGAACCGCAATTGACCAATAAGCAAACTATTGAAAAGCGGTTGCACAAATCACAAATATAAAATTAGTATAAGTTTATATGGAGAAGGAAATTCGTATATTCTCTGCTCAGTTTTGCAACTTCGTCAATACTTATCAAGAGTCTCCGAAACCGGCGTCTTTGTATGAAAAGGGTTATGAATGTGAAGGAAGCAAGACAGGTTTGTCAGGATCGTGAGGTTTGGCACTCGATACTCTCTGCCTACCCCGTAAGGGACTTGGCGTGAAGATATGTATGTATGTATGTATGTTATTACTTATCTATATATATATATATATATATATAATACGTGATGCCAAAACTTTGGACCCCTTTTCACGAAAATTGTGTGGACGTAGGAGCATAACATTTGGCACACTTATAGTTTATGTGTAGGAAAAGTGCAAAATGCTAATACTTTTCAATAATAATACTCATAAAGAACATTAAATCGATAAATAAAACATTATCCACACTACCTTGCATTTGGCACACACAAACAAATATAGTGATGATAACTTTAAAAGATCACAGATGGCGCACTAAAAAGTTTGAAAACAAAGTAGTTGGTCTTGAGAAAAGAAGATGGCGTTCTTATCAACAAGATATTAAAATTTATAATGGTCGAATTTCTACCAACGGGCGACCTCTAGTTAATATAAAAGAATAAAAGAGTTAAACGCGTCCGAAGTCTTCTAACATGTAAGCAAATTTTGTGATATTGGAATATTGGAAGCAGGCGGATTTTCTAATGGTAAGAAATTCACGCCGCCTAAAGACACCGAAGATGGTAATGGTGGGTTGCCAACTTGAGGCTGGGATGTTAGGAAATATAACCGCTTGTTTGCCTTCCAATATCATATAAGTATCTTCACGCCCATATCCCTGAAGAGATAGGCAGAGGCATAACTAGGGCACCCACGACTAGCCGAAGATACTAAGTCCCACAATATGATAGGTGGCAAGCCTATCGCCAACCGGGCACACATCCAATCCCGAGCAATTTTTTTTTCATTTAGAAAATTAGAAAAACCAAACTTTTTCTTTTTGTTATTCGATCCGAGATTCGAACCCGGGACCTCATGCAGTCAAGTCCAACACCTGAACCGCTAGTCCATAGAGGCGATTATCATATAAAAAAATGCAAACCTGCAGACAATCGACTCCGATTTCTATAACAGCTAAGCTATCAAGGTCCACGCACATTAAATATTTCCCTGGATTTTCCTGGAAATTTATCGTCTATATTTTTTAGGCCTTTCAATATTGGTAAATATTTTAAGGGTTATTCACTTACTTAGAACATAAAATCTGATCTCTAAATAATGATGCATGGTCTATGATCCTTCATCTTTGGTTAAAATACATTTCAATAACTTGTTAGTAATAAAAATTATTTTGATAAATTCTTGTCATAAGTCAATGTTAATTGTACAAAATTAAAACTGTCTCATAATATTTAGTATTACTGAGTATAAATGCAATTTGTTAAAAGGTTCCAAGTATATTTTATGTCGTGTGTAATATCGGACCGTCCTGCAAAATGCTTAAACAAGACTTGACTGTAGGGTCACTGCTATTTATGTAAAAATAAGGATAATCTTACCCTAGAGTATTATTTATTATCTTAATATGTGATAGTGTTTAAAAAAATGCGTTCATTTTTATTACCAAACATGGCAATGTACATAAAAAAATATTTTACGTTTTTTGAGTAAATACTACCATGTACCTGAATCACTACATAGTATAAAACAAAGTAGCTTCGATCTGACCCTACGTCCCTCTGTGTGCTTCAATCTTTAAAACTACCTACACAACGAATTTTATGCGTTTTTTTAATAGATAAACTTATTTAAGAGGAAGGGAAGAAGGCAGCTAGTATTCGTTAAAACAAAAAAAGTCTACACTTGGCAAAAAGTATATAAGCTTCTTTCAAATATTTTTTAATAATAACAGTTCCACTTTCAACTTAGTCAATATATTTTTTTATAAATTGTTTTTTATTTATCCACGATACAAAGTTTTGTTTATGTTTCATTAGACATGAATATTTATTTGACGTTGGACATTTTATTACATTTATGCTTTATTAGCTCCTACAGGAACATAGTATCGGGATAATAACTATTCTATGTGTTGATTAATCCAAGTTGCCTATGTGTTTAATAAAATTCCACGAAAATCGGATCAGCAGTTTTTGCATGAAAGAACAAACAAACAAATAAACTGACAAATTTTTCCTTTTATAACATTAATAGGATTTCTATCTAACCATCAAATATCCTATAATTTCAAAACTCATAGAAGCACTATGAAGTGCTGGTTAATGTTTTATCAGACATTAAAATTGATTTTACGTCGGCTAAAGATACACAAATCTAACTGATAGTATATCTCGGCTTATTAAAACCATTTTCCGTGCTATTAAATGTTAATAGTTACAGTTTTAACTATTAATGTAGACGACTCGTTAATTTAAACCATTTAAAGAGCAACATCCTGTGTTCCAGGGCCAATCGTGGCTATTTACTTAGTTTACTGAACATATAATTACAATATTTTTTTAGTTCAATTGAATTTTTTTTACATTTTTATTTATTTTAAAACATTTGTTTTAAATCTAATACATTCAGACTTTATTTTGTAACCTAATTTAAATATTATGTTAATTTTGAAATAGAAATTATAAGTTTATTTAATGGTGGAAGAATTTTATGTACAGTAGTGACGAGTGATATATGTTCTTAAAAATATTTGAAGAGCTTATTTTGTGTATAAGATCTTCCTTAGCCTGTATACCTGTATATGCAAATAAATGTTAATATTGTTATTTATTGCCTCTGTGGTCTAGCGATCTAGGGGCTGGACTTGACTTTACGATTTCTGGGTTGGGCAACAAAAAGAGAATGTAGTTTTTCAAATTTTCTACTGAAAAAATTACTCGGGATTGGTTATGTGCCCGGTTAAGCGAAAGGCTTGCATTCTATCATATTGTGGGACTTAGTGTCTTCGGCTAGTCGAGTTTGTGCACCTGCCTACCTCTTCGGGGATATGGGCGTGACATACATCATACAAAAGTTATTGTGGCAGTTTATAGAAATCTAAAAAAATATCTCCGCATCGGAACGGAATTTCTTCCATGTGGTTATTAAACTGTGCTGAAAATCACTAATTGATCAGTCTGTTTTTTTTAAGACCGTTTATAAATAAGTATCTTCGCGCCCATATGCCCGTATAGGTAAGCAGATGTATCTTCACGCCCATATCCGCGAAGAGGTAGGCAGAGGCACCAGAGGCTGAAGACACTAAGTCTCACAGATTGATAGGTAGCAAACCTTTTGCCAATCGGGCACATCTTCAATCCTCGCATTTTTTTTGTTATTAAATTAAAAATAGACATTTTCTAATTTTCCTTTTGCCCGACCCGGAAACCGATCCTAGAACGTACAGAAGTATAGAAGTATTAGACTCGTGTAAAGACCAAACCTTGCAATCAGTTTTGCGTTACATTATATTACTAGCAGCCCGCCCCGGCTTCGCACGGTTATGAAAAAACCTTCCTCTTCAATTACTTTATCTATTAAAAAAAACCGCATCAAAATCCATAACGCAGTTTTAAAGATTTAAGCATACAAAGTGCATAGGGATAGAGGAAGCGACTTAGTTTTATAATATGTAGTGATAGTCATAATAAGAAACAAACATTCCAGTATTACAAACATCTAGATTAATTGGTAAAGTTTGGCTTTGTCTTTTCTAAAATTAGAAAGCTACTTATTCTTACTGTTTTGACGTTAAAGCTTGCCATAATCATGGCTCGGTTTCGGATGATTAAAGGCACTGGCACTAGCTGCTTACTGTTACCATCATTAGCATTTAAATGTGGCGTCTGTTTCATTAGCGTAAAGAAATTTATCCGCTTACGAATTCCATAGTATCTTCACGTCCATATCCCCGAAGAGGTAGGCAGAGACGCAACCAGGGGGGTGTCCTGCGACTAGCCGAAGATACTAAGTCCCACAATGTAATAGGTGGC
>NJDC01001929.1:80014-101546 GCA_002245475.1 Calephelis virginiensis | reverse complement strand
GCAAAAATAAGTTTATCGGCTACCTTACACTCCGAACCGGAATACGGTAGGAATAGGTAAGGCGGTGGTATCAATCCGGGCGAGTCGCTGCGAAACTCTAACGCCTAGTAGGATGTCACGGTGTTAGTGACGGTAAGCCTATGCTCAACTTTTACGAACTGCCTGGAAGGGAGACAGTTGGTAGTTTCTATACTTATTATCGTCGGTGCTTGATGGAATTCCATTCTTGATACAATTTATTTACAAACACTTGTACTTTACACAATATATTTTTTATTTTTGTAAGTTGGCCAACCGGTTTCGCTATAACCGCGAAACCGGTTGGCTCAAGTAAAAGTAACCTATATCACTCTCTAGCTTCTTGACTATTTCACACACACATTGTACCATAATATTGTTGCGTTTTTATATGGAAGAAGGACAGTTGCAGTGTAGGCTGTTTCTTTATGACATAGTGGCTGATTTTATGTAAATATGTCTTTGTACTTTCAAATACGTAATTTTTTTATGTAGATATAGCAGATAGCTAAAAGAAATTATTATTATTCATGTGGCTGCGCATTTTTTTGGTCCAAAGTTTGACTGATGGTATTAAGTTTGCCTTTTTTATGTGATAGGTCAGCGAACTAGCACACGGGTCACCTGATGGGAAGAGACAGCTGTTGTCTATAGACATCATAGGCAACACTATTGTGCAAACTTATTTGATTGGTGTAACACAAGCTAAAATATGTCAAATAAAAACAGTTTTTTTACAAAATTTGCGATTTTTTCCAGTTTTACCCTTTATATTAAAATGTAAAGTGAATTTTTGAAAAATTCCGAATGGTTTAACCCCTCCTCGGTTTTTAAATCTAGCAACACGTTTAGCAATTTACTAAACCTAAATAATTTTAGAATGGTATAAATATTGTCGACTTCGTGGTCTGGCGGTCCGATTGCGACGTCGGACTTGAATTCTTAAAATACCGAGTTCGATCCCCTGGTCTGGTAACAAAAAAATAGAAAATATACATTTTCTATTTTTAACGTTTCCTGAGATTGAATATGTGCCCGGTTGGCGATAGGCTTGCCACCTATCACATTGTGGAACTTAGTGTCTTCGGCTAGCCGTGGCTGCCCCGGTTGTGCCTCTGCCTAACACTTCGGGGATATGGACGTGAAGATACTTTTTTTTTATAAATATGTTAGAGTTAAACAAAACGTTATTACTTTAGACTGACATTTTTTGTTTTTATATTTTATACATCCTTGAAATTTAGCTTAGGACATTCCGCATTATATCATCGCTAAAACTTGAAATTACTCAAGAACTAAGACTTAATTAATCTGAGTCAAAATGTCCATCACTTAAATTCGACTTTTAATTAAGAACGTTTCAAAGTGATTACGTCGATGTTATAAATAGGTCAGAATGAGGATAAAATCAATTTGAATTAGCTTGTGGTGAGCTTACAATGAAGTCAGCAGGCATCCTTTGGTAATTGCAAGAAATAAAAAAACCCTTTACCTTCTTACAAAGTTAGGCAATAAGCAAAATTTAAAAGATGCTTAGAGTTTTGTGACTTGGTCGGAGAGGTATCACCATCTTATTTATTTTAGCCGAAATAACATTGATGCTCACGACAGTCATGTTCCGGTCCCAAAACATTTGTAGTCGGTAAACTTATACAAGAAGTTTAATATTCTTGCACCAGATTTCGTGTAAACCAAATGAATATGTGGCGATCTTCTACAGTGCCATTTTAAGGGCATTTTTACCTCGTTCAACAGTTTTAAAGAACCAATCACAGAGGGCGGTTTTTCCAGATGAGGAACTTGCAATAATAGATCTGCGATACTTCAGGGCCTGAGGTGATATCTTACCATCAGGTGAGGTTTTTTTTATAAAAAAAGTTGACTGATACAACAAAGTTACGTGTATATTTTATACAAGCAAAAAGTCTATCTGCTGGTTACATAAAGAATACATTTTAAGAACATGTAAGTAGTAGTAGCAAAGAGAAAAGAGTACATATTATTGTTACTCTGATATATAGAACACTAGCTGTTGCCTGTGGCGTTGCCAACATAGTTGATGACACTAGAACATTTTTTCGGGCTAAAAACTATCCTATGTATTTACCCAAGTTACCATCTATGTGTGTGTCATTCATGAAAAGTTCAGCAGTTTTTTCGTGAAGAAGTAAAAAACAAACATGCAAATTTTTCCTTTTATTAAGTTGCTGCACAGTTTTTCCATCTTAAGTAGTTTTGGCGTGAAAGAACTATAAACATCTATCCGTTTAACTTTATAAATAATTTATTAGTAGCACTATTTTTTTTCATTGCCACTTCTCATGTAAACTAATAAGTTCATATATTAATATTATCGTTCGACGATCAATCAAATTTAGACTAAAAAATAATAAACACATCAATCTTATTTCAATAAAATAATCATGACCCTAAGTCAGGGCCGTTCCGAACAAAAAAGTGATTTCTAAATTATATCAGCGCACTCCTAATGCGAGGTGTTGGAATTACACAGCGGTTTGTAGCGGAGATCACGACAGCGTATGCGTCAATCAGATCACTATGTTCTCCATGATTTTTGTGGGACATTGTTTTTGAAATATTTATTACTCTGTATCAGCCCGAATTGGCTATGTAGAATTAATAATTTGCCACTAGAATAGACCATAGGATATTTATGATATGTGCAGCACTAGTAGCAAAGTGCTGTAGAGCAAATTTTTAAGTCAGGGATCCACCGCTTTATCTATTCCTGCCGGCGTAATGACATTCATGCTAGTCCGTTCTGCCAGGATCGTGAGATTTGGTACTCGATACTCTTTGCCTTCCCCGTAAAAGAACTTGGCATGGACACAACTACTGAATAATAAAAAATATTAATTCTTCTAAATATAAAGTAGGTATTTCAATAATTTCCTATTACCCTTGACAAAATCTACTTTTCCGTTCCGTACCTACTTTCAAGGGATCTTTAAAACAAAAAAAATCCGTACCGATATTGGTTCAACAGTTAAAAAGTTCTGATGACACAAAGGTGTGGCTGTACCTACAGAGATAAAAAATATTCATAGACCTAAAGCGAATTGATAAATTTGTAGATTACTGGCATTTGTGAGTCTTTCTATCTATCAGCACAAAAATATGCAATAATTCCACATAATCTTTATTTCTTTAAATCCCATTGTATGATGCATCGAATTACTGTTTTATTTTATAAATTTATCTCATACACGAAATAAAATTTAAAGTTCTTGCATTCCTTAATAATATTACAAAATCCTTATTACATTAATACTTCAATTAATCATTAATATTTCAAAATCATGGACGCACTATTGACATCGAGTGCATTAATGTCAGGATATTAAGATTAAGGACACATCTAGTTGCTTTACCCGAGATCGTGTTTTTTATGCCGCTATTGTAAGTGTTTTCCATGATTGCATCATTGCAATATTGTGTGTTAGATGTGGCATTTTTTAATTATAGTCCGGTGAAGTTGTAGAAACCTCGCGATTAGCAACATATTAGCCATTTCAAAAACAGGCGTATTTTAAAATGACACATTTGAACGGAAAAAACTAGACATTGAATAAGAATATGCCGCATTTATCTTTGTAATATATAGTATATTATTTATTATACTAAATTAAAATTACCGCTTACCACTACGTGGTTCTGACCAAGCTTTTTTAGGATCGTATATATTTGTTTTATTATTTTATAGATTTAATATTTTTAATTTACGACAATATCGTAAATCAAATACAATTAATGAAATCATTTAATATAAAAATACTATTTTGATTTTTTTTGTATCTTTAGCTCGAGTAATTCAATGTACTTAATATTAATAACTCTTTGTGAGCACTCTATTTTCTCACAAAAACTTTTCGAACTCTTAAGGTCATGAAAGGAACTGAAGTCTTACTAAAAAGGTATTTAAGTTAAATATCTTCACGCTTATATCCCCGAAGAGTTAGCTAGAGGCACAACCAGGGCACCCAAGACTAGCCGAAGACACTAAGTCCCACAATAAGATAGGTGGCAAGCCTACCTCCAACCGGGCAAATTTCCAATCCCGAACAACATTAGAAACATTTTTTTATTAGAAAATTGGAAAAATTGGAAATTAGTGGCTTTGATTATAGCAGTATTAATATTAGTATAGTATTAATATCAGTCCATTTATTACATGTTTAAATCTTACATTTGTGTAGATAATTTATAATTACATTGATTAGCTTAATTAGCTTAATTGGTGACAAGCTTAACACCAACCGTGCACATATCCAATCCTGTACAACATTTTATTTAATAAGGAAACTAAAAAAAACGCATTTTATCAGCTAGCTATATACTTATATTCGAAAATAATTAAATTATGAATTATAAATTTCCTTTGTTGCCCAACCCGGGAATCGAACCTTAGACCTCATGAAGTCAAACCCAACACCTGGACCGCTAGACCACAGATGCGAACAATATCAAAATATTGACATAACTAAATTCTTACTAAGTGTCGAAAGAGAAGTGCCCAATTGCTTTTAAATACATATAGTTGTTGCATAACATTAGCTCATCCATATTTCATACCTTCCAGTGATTTAGAACTTAACTAGGCAAATAATTTGATCACAGTCAGTCACCTTGGCTTTTCCAGACTACGGAATAGTTTGGTGGTTAAGTGCAATGCAGCAATCAGCTCGGGTAGGCATCTACCACCTTACATATTTCTGCCATCGCAATGCAAGTTTTGAGACCGTTGTATTCATGACAAGTAGATTTGCACTTTAGACCTAATATAACATGATGTTAACACTACTGTAACATCTATGGTGCCTATATAGCATAAGTATGTCATATTATCAAGAGAGATGTATGTGTGACTGCTGTCAGAACCTAAAAATTGTAATCTTAGTTCATAATGTGCTCTTAACCCATATTCACTTCGATGATTATGATGCAGGTAGGGTGCTTTATCCACTGAAGAATTTAAAAATGTATAAGCGAAAAGGTTAAAAGTTACGGAAATTATTTGAAAAAGTATCTTCACGCCCACATCTCCTAAGTGGTAGGCAGAGGTACAACCAGGGCACCCATGACTAGCCGAAGACACTAAGTCCCAAAATATGATAGGTGGCAAGCCTATCTCCAACCGGGCAAACTTCCAATCCCGAATAACATTTTTTTTATTAGAAAATTGGAAATTAGTGGCTTTGATAATAGCAGTATTAGTATTAGTATAGTATTAATATCAGTCCATTTATTACGTGTTTAAATCTTACATTTGTGTTAATAATTTATAATTACATTGATTAGAATAAACAGCCAAGTGTATGTGTGTGTAAACAGGAAAAATAATATCCCCGTATTGGTCCAGGTTGGATCACCTATCTCTCTGTCAGGCAGAGCGTAAAAGATGAGCGTAGACTGATCACCACAAATTAGACCACTGGTGGTAGAGTATCTTACAGCTACTTGCACGGGTACATCCAAACCCTTACCCAATCTTGCCGGCATGATGACTCCGTCGTGTTACGGTCTGGAGGGTTGGTTAGCTGGTATTCTTGTACTTGCCTAACACGACATGTATAGAACAAAGACGTACCTACAAACAACATCTATGGTGTCTATAGGCCACGGTTGTCTCTACCATCAGAAAACTCGTGTGCTTGTTCTCCGATCTCTGGCATAAAAAAATTGGCCTCAAAAAATTGGCCTAGCACAACAGCTATGGGTCAGCGACGCACCTACATCATTTATGGTATTAATAGGCTATGTTTGTCCCTTACCATCAGGAAATCCTTGTGCTTGTTCGCTGATCTTTGACATAAAAAATGTCCTTGAAAAATTGGCCTAACACGAAAGTCATGGTCTAGCGACCCACCTATAACATCCGTGTTGTCTACAAGCCACAGTTGTCTCGTCACAGGAAATCCGTGTGCTTATTCGCTGATTTCTGTCATAAAAAATGTCCTTGAACAATTGGCCTAACACGATATCCATGGACCAGCGACGCACTTGCAACATCTATGGTGTGTGGTCTAACGCCTCTGTGGTCTAGCGATCTGGGTGTTGGACTTGACTGCATGAGATCCCGGATTCGAATCCCGGATCGGCCAACAAAAAGAAAATTGGATTTTTCCAATTTGAAAAAAAATATGTTGGTCGGGATTGGAATTGTGCTCGGTTGGCGATAGGCTTGCCACCTATCACATTGTGGGACTTCGTATCTTCGGCTAGTCGTGGGTGCCTTGGTTGTACCTCTGCCTACCTCGTCGGGGATATGGGCGTGAAGATACTCTACTTTTATGGTGTTGTCTCTTACCACCGGACACTCGTACGCTTGTTCGCATATCTCAATAAAAAATGTCCCAGTTATAGCAAAGAGGCTTGAAGTTTGCAGAGTGGAAATAATTTAAAGGTGAATCCATTCACATTAGCTCATCCATATTTCACACCTCCCAGTGATTTAGATCATTATATGGAGGCCATGGTTGTCTCTTACCAGTGGACACTCTTGTGCTTGTTCGCATATCTCATTAAAAAATGTCCCAGTTATAGCAAAGCGGCTTGAAGTTTGCAGAGTGGAAATAATTTAAAGGTGAATCCATTCACATTAGCTCATCCATATTTCACACCTCCCAGTGATTTAGATCATTATATGGCAAACACTTCGCTCACAATCGGTCACCTTGACTTTTCCCGATCGGTATGAAATAATTTGACATAATACCACATCTAGAGATCATTATGCCTTGTCATTACCTCGTGATGCGCAATACTATGCTTTTGAAGTTTAATTTACTTCATGTTTTTGCTCGTTGCTTGTTTGAACTTAAAATGTTGATGTTATTTAATACTAAATAATATTTGTATAAAGTTGTTTTTGTACCAAATTGTTTTGATTACATTTTTTGGGATTCAGTTTGTCAATTTTTTTTTCAGCTTCTAAACTCAGTAGATATTTTGTAGCTGTATTTTATAAATTAAAACTTCTTTAGCGGCGTTGCGTACTTTATTGGAATGGGTAAAAACTTCTATACTCGCATCACCGGGACACGTGACCTGAAGTTTTGTAAGACGAAAATTCGTAAGACGGCGCAGGGCGCTTGCGCGAATGTTCATGTTGTCATGTTTGTGTACAATAGCAAAATAAATGTATGTTGCATACTACCATATAAATGATGGTACTTTCATACTGATAATTAAAGCAATTCGTGTAAAATTATTCCCTAACTATTCCAAAATATCAAATATGCACAACGTTATCAATATAAATCAAGTTTTCACTTCTGCCGGCACTCCCGGAGTGGAAACCGTCCTTTTTTTTGTATTACGAAATCCGTTTCCAAAAAAGCCTTGTAATTCAAAGACTAATGATATTTGCTTGTAAACATGACAACACCCATATATCACACCGGTATATGACGTTGAAAATTATCCTCAAAAAAATAGGATTAGTAGTAGTAGTAGATTAGGAGGAGTAGGAGGAGGTAGAAAAAGTAGGAAGAAAATCGTTAAAATGTAACAGGTAACTGAATGAAGGAACACAAAAAAGTTATGTTTTTATATGTTTTTCGTGAATAATATATTCGAATGTGCAATATTAAAGTACGTTGTAAGTAAGTTTACGGCGTGTTGGTCCGGGCTTCTTTGCAGAATAGACCATCTGCCTTTCTGTAAGGCAACTCGTAAAAGGCGAGCATAGGCCTACCGTCACTAGCACCGTGACATCTGACTAGGTGGTAGAGTTTCGCAGAACTCACCCAGATTGGTACCACCGCCTTACCTATTCCTGCCGCCATTACGTAATGACGTGTTCCGGTTCGAAGGGTAAGGTAGCCGGTAAACTTACTTTTGCTCGAGGCCTAACATTCCGGCCTCAGGTTGGCAACGCACCATTACCACATTTGGTGTCTTTAGGCGAAGAAAATTTCTTACCATCAGGAAATCCGTCTGCTTGTTTACCTTCCAATATCATAAAAAAAATGTTATTTCAGTTTAAACAATCTTTATTACTCTACATAGATAAATCACAAAACTCCTACCGATAGCCAAGTTTTTGATAATAAAACACCCATGCTCTCCTTAAATGTATCAAACTGGTAGGTTTATAATCTTTACTAATTTTAAATAGGTAACATACATTGAATTTGTTTTTAATCCGAAATGATTTTATAGAGGAAGACTTTAAAAGAAAAAATTACCATACTAGCCGACCCAGCAAACTTCGTATCGCTTGACATTAACAGCTACTACATAATATTTAATGCTCCGATAGTAACGTAATCAGGCGGATTGAAATAAAAAAAATAATAAAAAAATCCAGTGGAGCAAATTTTGAATCTACACCATTATCGAATCTTGAACATACACAAATGAACATACACAAAAATTTCATCAAAATCGCTCTAGTCCTCTGAAAGGAGTTACGATAAACACACTAACATAAGAAATATATGTATGTTAAGATTTGTATTTTTGAAGTTTGAAGTAAACGCTAGGGAAACTGAAAAAGCAACTAGTTAACTAATAATAGTGATAATACATAAGTATTTTAATATCGGTCTCGTTATATCAAAGGCCATATCTCGATCGTTAACCGTTAAATTATTATGCGAATAAACCCAAAACTCATAGCACTATCGGTTCATTACACGCTTACAATTTATCAGTAAGAGCTTCCTGAGCTACTTTGAATATAAATCGATTCTAATAAGATCAGCGTTCATTATCAGGGTTCCGTTGATGAAAATGTAGACGGTACCCTTAATAATTCGATATATCTCTCATTTTGTCCATATGTCATAAAACTATTACGACTCCATAGTTCAGACTGGAATTTTATTCACAGAGAAGGGCTATATCATAGATAAAACCATAAATAAAAAAAACTATCAAAGCTTTATCTGCGTGGTGTCTATAAATAAGTGTTTAAATGGCATTGAGTTTCTTGCAAAATATTTTTTCTCAAAATCAGTTGTTTTAAAGATAAATACTTTCAAAGAAGTGAAATTTACCTCCTAGTCTTACATTTAAAACAAGAAATTAAAAATTATAAAAAGAAAGCTCAACGAAGATATTATAGTGTCTTTTTTAAATTAGCAAATATTTATTAACTACGAGTATTTCCCGACGGGGCAAGCATTTAGATGTCTGCATTTCTGGGTCTGGGTGTTTATTTAAATTATTTTGGAATGTATTTAAGCATGTATTTCTATGTATTAGTATCATTGACTAATACCCATAACACAAACACACAACTTTCTTATTTTGAGAGTAGATTCTATATGTGCAACTTGTCATAAAAAAAATTTAATATATAATTTGTCATAAAGGACGGTTTTTGGGACATCTAGTTAATTAATACCTTACACTTAAATGACACTATTTTGTGCTTGCTACTACGGAATCCTTCACGGGCAAGCCCGACTCGCACTTGGCCACTTTTTCAAAGATAATTCGAATTTCATCAGTTGTTTATTATACTCGATATCAATTAGTAACGCTGTGTAATGGCAAATTAATATGCATATATGCGTTCAGGAGAATACTCTTAACTCTGATTTAAACGAGCTCATTTTACTACCACATTGGACAGGTTTAGGTGTTTAGAAGCAATACACTTTATATGGGAGACTTTATTTTGAAATAATATTACTTTTATCTTAAGAGCTTTCGCTATTACGATTAAGCTCGGTATAATTATCTTCAAAGTCAATGTCGGTAACTTTCGTTTGTATTTTTGTGTAATGTCACTTAAGCTATGTTTAATATGAAAACTATGTTTTAAACAAAGTGGGTTTATTCTTTAATAAACAACTTTTTATTGTTTTTTTTATATATTCTTATCTAGTCTCCTCTGTGATCTAGCGGTCCGCGTTAGACTTCTTTTTCACAAGGACAATATGATTTTTAATGTAAAAAGTATCTTCACGCCCATATCCCTGATAAGGTAAGTAGGCAGTGGCATAACCAGGGCACCCACGACTAGCCGAAGACACTGAGTCCCACAATGTGAGAGGTGGCAAGTCTATCGCTAACCAGGGTGTGGTCTAGCGGTCTAGGTGTTGGACTGGACTGTTTGACGTCCCGGGTTCTCATCCCGGGTCGGGCAACAAAAAGAAAATTTGTTTTTTTCAAATTTCTAATAAAAAAATGTTGCTCCTCCTACTCCCGTAGATATGTATGATTTTGAAATTTCCTAATAAAAGCAACGTTTCCCGTTGCCACCTACGACATTTTGTAACTCAGTGCTTTTTGGGCTATTCGTGGGTGCCCTAGTTGTACTCTACCTACCGCAGATACGGGCGTGAAGATACATACAGTAACAATTTATTATAGGGTTAATACGCGATTTCAGAATATATAACAGAAAAAAATGGTCGAGATGAATTGCTCCTTACTCAAATCTTTTACGTTCTTACTTATAAACGCGGAGTAAAGTACGCGAAAGTTCAACCTGGTATTATAGCCTTTATTGCAATGTGATATAAGCCATATTAACCACTAAACTTTACTCTATTTTATTGAATCAGGCGTTACTTTGCGGAAATCCATTATAAAAGATGTAAAATAAGCCTTTATTTTGCTAATTCCGCGTAAGCAGTGTAATCGTTGTGGCAAATAATCCTCCAAACGACACAGAATGTGACAAGCCTAACTGACGTTCCCACCACCCACCTCCGCGACCAGAACACGAATATAGAAATAGCTCGGAAAACAATATAAATTGTCACGTTCTTTTCATGTGACAACCCTACCTAAAGACCGTACCGTACAAACGACGACACACGAGTCAACTCGTCACGTGTCAAAGTTGACTCGTGTGTCGAATTCCTGAGGATGCCTCGGTGTAGAGGCGAAACGTACGTCGAGTGCGATTTGGTGTTCTCTGTGGTGAGTGCTTCGACAAAGTTGGCGAAGGACGTGACAAGTGGTTTTGTTTCCCGTGTTCGGACTCTATTTGTGATCTGGTCGCGGAGGTGGGAGGTGGGAACTTTAGGTAGGGTTGTCACATGTAAAGAACGTGACAATTTATATTGTTTCCCGAGCTCTTCCTATATTCGTGTTCTGGTCGCGGAGGTGGGTGGTGGGAACGTCAGTTAGGCTTGTCACGTTTTGTGTCGTTTGGAGGATTATTTGCCACAACGATTACATTGCTTACGCGGAATTAGCAAAATAAAGGCTTATTTTACATCTTTTTTAAACTTTACTCCTACTTTAGTCCACGTTTATTAAAACCATGATTAAAGTAAACTAGATGATTGTAATATATGTTCAAAAAAAGCAAAGTAAGTTTACTAAATGTCTTTAGCAGGATGTTTCACAGTGATTGGCCGCGTTCCGATCCAGTGCTAGATTTTAGATATACGTAAATTTTTAGATAAAAGTTTCATAATTTTACTTATTGTTATTTCTAAAAAACAATATTGCGTTATGATAGACTCAAAAGTAATTAAAGATATGTAATTAAAATATACAAAGATTTAGTTAAGCACAGTAAAACTGCTATAAAACACTTTGATTTCAAAAATGAGGTATAATATTAGGTGCATAAAACTGGATACATTTTTCGATTTCCCAGGGATTCCCATGATAAGATCCAGACTTGGTAATGATGCTACATCGGGAATAAGCTTTCATAAAAAAATCAGAATAGACAGAGATATAGATGAACTTAAGCAAAATATATAAGTCAAACATAACCTATTTTTTTAAGGCAGAAGCACAACAAGAGCACCCACGACTAGCCGAAGATACTAAGTCCCACGATGTGATAGCCTATCGTCAACCGGACACATATCCAATCCTGAGCAACATTTTATTATTAGAAAACTGGAAAAACCAAATTTTCTTTTTGTTGCCCGACCCGGGATTCGAACCCGGGACCTCATGCAGTCAAGTCACAGAGGCGATACCATAGGTAGTTTTAAGATATTTATTTGCTTCTTTATTCCTATATATTTATTTACATGAATACATATTTTCACGCCAAGTCCATTGAATGGTAGGCAGACAAGTGTCAAGTGTCCAAGTAAATTCCTATCGATCGGCCTAGCTTCCTCCACCTTCATTACTCTTTTTATAGAAACAAATACTCTTTAAACTTTCATTATTTTCTTTTATTTATTTTCCCCCACATATTTGCCCAGATGAAAAGTCTTTGAACCCAGGCTCATATATAATCCCGGTTAACGTTATTTTTTTTATTTATTCAATTTTTATAGGTCACAAGCCTAACGAACCGGGCACGTAATATATAATCCCGGCAACGTTAATTTTCATTTATTCTATTTTGTTTTGTTGCCTGACTTAGGGATCGAACACGGGACCTTTAGAAGTCAAGTCAGTCTCTGAACTGCTAGACCTCAGAGGCAATATAATATAATAAATCAATAATAAAACTAAATCTGTTCATTATTTTTTTACACCCGTGAGTGCTACGTATTGTATACAGGATATAAAACTAAATATGTACATGATTATTTTAAACCATTGAGTGCTATGTGTTGTATACAGGATACAGAACCCAAAGTTAGGTTTATTAAATTTTTTGTAGGTTTGCCTTTTTACTTTCTACTTTTAACGCAAAAACCGAGAAACCGATTTTTACCAAACATTGTGGCCCGGGTCAACATTTAGAACACAATTTACTACAAGAAAATCTTTCGTTTTCCCCACCCACTATGAACAGCCACTCCGTTGTGTACGAAGTCGTGGGCAACAGCTAGTTTATTAATAAAGTAGTATTTTAATACGAGAAAAACTTCCTCGTATAGACATTTAGGTTCCTTTTAACTTTGTATCATATATCTTACCTTAACATTTTTAATCGTGTTTTGATATATCCAAAAACCACAATGATGTTTTAAAATCAGTGATACAAATAACTAAAGTCGCATATCGTACATTCAAACATACATCAACCTAATTTACAATATTTATCATAAGATTATTCACAATGATCAGAGGTTTTAAACTTTAGATAAGACATCTGGCTATGCTGGTATAGGTTCGATCGATATCGTGAGGTCGGAATATATCATACATTTCCATTTAAGTATTTTTTCGTTGGTATGAATGTTTATACTTATGCAAAGTGTATAATATGTGTGTACATCCATGTTTTTACGTTTAGTCCTTAATGAGTTTAGCTATCACCCTCTGTCCAGGATATATTTTTCTGTTATAGCAGATGATTTTTGATAGGAAACGTCTGCGTTGTCTTTAGACACAAATAAATGAATTGTATGTTGCCTAAAATATGGGGTCTTAAGCCTCCTGGTTAGTTACAGTTTATCGGATAACAATATTTTCAAACTGATGCAGATTTGAAACTTCTTTTAAAAGAGTGTATTCATTCCTGACATTTCTGGAATACATGTGTGATATTCCATGTGTTATGTATACGCGTATAGGAGCATTTACCCTGGTGACCCACTTAACCGTTTCATTTTTTATTAAAATCAATGTATTATCTAATCAAAAATATCAATGAGTTCATTCGATTTTCATATAGGATTCGGATATATCTACCTAACGCGGCTCCATTGCTGACTCGATGATAAAACTGTAACACAGACCACCCATTTGCCGGCCGACGCACTGCTCGTATGAGTTATGCTTGGACATAAGGTATGTTATACCATGGACATACCTAATTTTATTAAATAAATAATTTCATGTGCCATGTGTTTAACCTTCATTGCACTATTGAAGGATAAACTACCACAATTTCATTGTTTACCTTATTTTAACTCATTAGCTACTAGCAAATTCTCTTGTATAGCTGAATGTTACATATCTGTATTTCTAATTCAAGCTTACCATCTCAAAACGCAAAAAAGCGAGCTAGTAGAACACTTCTTAAAATTCATTACCACTGCTTATTGACATTTACATCTCATAATTGGTTTTGTTTGTACTCAGTAATTGTAAACTTGAATAAGGTTGTTTTGCTGTTGGTAGCTTATTGTTTAATAAGACTTAGTTTTTAAGTGTGTTGCTTTGTTTGTGTACTTTTTCTCCACGAAATCCTTATGGGACATTAGATTACTTGATACTAGTTTTTAAACAGTGCTTTTATTATTACTAGATAACGTAACTAGTTATGAAAGATTAAGAAATCAGGTAGATATTCATCTTGATTTTATTGTATATAAATTTAAAACGTACAAAACTTGAAAAAAATTTTTGCGATGTATAATGTCAGTATAATTAACAAGTTGGAGTAATAAAACAATAAAATTAGAGTTGAAGTACCACACCTAGTCAGGACTATGCCTGTGTTCAGTCAAAAGTACCAGAGGAGCAATTTTTAAGAGAGACACTAAAGCTAGAATAACAAAATTAGAATCTATACTTGTTGTCGTCTTCACTTGATGGAATTCCATTGTACGAGTATACACACTTTTTTGAAGTAATTGCTTGTACTTATCCACTATACACTTTATTTAATACTTTACGTTACTTTATAGTTAACCGGTTCCTTTTTACAACATCATCAGGGCTTTAAAACTAAAGATGAAAAGCTTAATAATAAATAAAGTGTATAATGGATAAGTACAAGCGTTTACTTAAAGAAAGTGTGAATAACAAAATTCATGCTATGCAAGCTCTTTTTTAAATATGATTACTTTTAGAGATACACAAAACATTGGACTTGGTATAATGGTTTTGACTATGGGATGTCCACACTATTTGACCGTCTCTTCTTGTATATCATTGTAATTGGATTAAACGATTCTTTTCTGTCATTGTCTTCTACAGCCGCCTATTGTTTCTTTATGTTTGTTTGTTTGTTCGTACTATAGACACGGACTTGGGTCTGTGTGCTAATAAGCTGTAATGTGACTCAATTTTTCATCGCGATAGTGATGTACAGTGTATGGATGATTTAATGTGTATGAAACTAGTATGGAATCAATTTGACTATACATTGTTTTATTGGCTTAAGATTATGTTCATCTCAGCCAGTGTTTCTTAAGTGAACGAATACATGTTTGAAGCTAAAAGGCATAGTTGAGTGATCTAAAGTCGATTTTTGTGTTTGTTTATTTCTGAAATTACATGATTTTACGGTCACATCTGAATTTATTGACATATTAACAATGTGTAGTATTTTTAACTAATTATTTTCTCACTAATTCCTATGTATATAGTATAAAGACAGGAAAAATCAATTCCTATGCAAATGTTTTGACAAGCTTTCTGCTTTTGAGCTAAGTTTTCAAGAGAATCCTTCAAATTATTAATAGAAAGATATCCTTATTTTATAGTGTAGTTTTCAAGACAGATTTCCTGTTGATTAAATTATACGTTAATGAGATCTACCATAGCAAGCGTACAATTTATACAAAAGCCGCAAATAGTACCTGTGACAATTGTAGATATGTAGACTTTTACTAAACCAACTTTGATGAAAAATTAGACATGGATAAAAGTATTAGTTCCAATCTGTTATAGTATATTAAAAATGTTTATTTCAAATAAAATACATTCAATTTTAGGGCATTTTTAGCAATCATTTTTTAAATTAATGAAATCCTAAAATTAAACCAGCCGATTTCTTTTTATGCGAGATAAATAAAAAATATACAAAAATATTTGGGATTAAACAACATTGCTAATACAGATTCGTCAGCTTGAAACGAAAAGGAAGGGAAGGGAAGGGTACAAACCCGTTTAAAAATTTGTAGAAACGGATATTATCGTTCACAATGCTTACACCTATCTTTTGACGAATATTTTATTTATACTAAGCGTTGATTGCAGTTTCACTCTGGCCGAAATTTTATACATTAGGATATGTGTAAATGTTACTCTCACAGCCACATAATCCCAGAAAATTATTAGTTTCATCTGGCTATATAAACAATTAGCTGGTCCAGTTTACTTCGCTCACGTGGCGTGCTAAACTATTTAGGTTCAAATGTTTATCTATAATCGCTTTTTATAACGTTAGTGCACATTATGAATATCACTCAACTTAAATCTCGTTTTCACAAACTAATTTCACACAAACGGTGTCGCGAGCAAAAGCTAGGCATTAATAAATCATAAAAGACGTAATTATACCTTTATGAGGCCTCAATAAAATCGATTACGAGCTATTACCAGTTCTATATTCCCGAAACTGTAAACGTCGAGTTGTGATCACGACGCGGCATCTTAAATTACAGTGTGAGGTGTTGCAGTGGTTACCAAAATGGATAATGTATACAATCTGGTGAGATCGAGAGATCGGCTTTTGATAATACGATTTATGGTCGCATTTCTTGCGATTTTTTCTCATTATAAGCGGAAGTCAGGTATGCGAAAGCGATCGGTTGCAATTTGTCGTGTCTAGTATAACTGAGCGTATTAAAAATGCAGCAACCAACTCCTTCTGTTTCATTGGGTACTACGCGATTTGATATCTTTTTTCCGAAAAATAACAAATGGTTCCGAAATAGACCCCCCTTTTTTCCCCGTGTCGGTCCGAGTTCCTTTGCAGAATAGACCGAACATGGGCTTACCGTCACTAGCACCGTGACATCTAACTAGGTGGTAGAGTTTCAGAGCGGCTCACCCAGATTGGTGCCATTGCCTTACCTATTCCTACCGCCATAACCTCATGACGTGTTCCGGTTTGAAGGGTAAGGTAGCCGGTAAACTTACTTTTGCTGGAGGTCTACCATCCCGACCTCAGGTTGGCAACGCACCATTACCACCTTTGGTGTTTCTAGGTGACGTGAATTTTTTAACATCAGGAAATCCGTCTGCTTGTTTGCATTCCAATATCATAAAAAAAATATAAACATAATTTTCATCAATATCCTACTGGCAGTTTTTGAGTAAAATTTAATAATCCATACATTTTTCACTTATCTAGACGGCTTCACCAATGATATTGATAATTATTAAGTATAACTCAATTACAACTAGTTGCATAATAAAGTTGATATTGGACCACTTCGCAATCATAACCTATCTTTTCAAAAAATAACCATCAAAATCGGTTGGCTACTAATGGAGTAATCGCGTAACAAATCTACGTAAGTAAGCAAAACTAAAAACATCTAAATTTCCCTGGGATTTTCTTAAAGATTTGATTTGAAGATCCGGGCTTGGTGGTAATGGGGCCTACTTAAAAGTACTTATTTTCAAATGAAATGGCAATATTTAAAATTGGTTAACAAATAACTGATAAATCGACTGAATAACGTAAAAACTATAGGCATTAAACGAGTTTCTCCTAAACTGAAACTTACTGTAAACTTAAAGTAGGTATCTTTAATTACAGCGCCAGGTGTTCCAGTGTAGTAACTAAAGTTAAAAAAAGTAATTGGTTTTCGTAAATACTTCATTACTTTAAGTTCTTTCAAAATGCTTACAGTTTTATATATAATATTAAATATGTAATCCAGCACTAATACGATAGTGATGATTACTATGAACTTCCTGGTTATGGGTAATGTCGCCTTTTACGCCTTTAGTTGGAATTTTATCGTCCCTGTGGTCTAGCGGTTTGGGTGTTGGACTTGACTGCATGAGATCCCGGGTTCGAATCCCGGGTCGGCCAACAAAAAAAAATTGGATTTTTCTATTTTTCTAATTTAAAAAAATGTTGGTCGGGATTGGAAATGTGCCCGGTTGGTGATAGGCTTGCCACCTATCACATTGTGGGACTTAGTGTCTTCGGCTAGTCGTGGGTGTCTTGGTTGTACCTCTGCCTATCTCTTCGAGGATATGGGCGTGAAGACTCTTTAGTTGGAATTTTTAGCTTCTCGTCGGAGAAAAATTATAGTTTGCTCTAATTTTCAAACTAAAACAAACAGTGAGCAGTGGTGAGTACGAATGATATGGTGGTTAAAAAAACTGTTTTTCGAAAAAAAAAATTAAGAACAATCACTTTCTAACAACAACAATAAGAACAACAGCAACAATTTACCATGTGTTGGTTTGAGTCCCCTGTGGAAAATCAACCTTCCTACCTGGCAGTAAAAGACGAACGAAGGTCTAATGAGTAATTATTATCTATAGACCATGGTTGTTTCTTATCATCATTAGTACCATATGTTTGTTATGCCGTAAAAAACCTTCGCCCTGATCGGCCTTGGAAAGCTCTATGAATTGTTTCTGGAGATCAAGAAATACTTGCATACTTTTCAAAACTATAATGAAATCATAAAATAAATACGCGAAGCAAAAGCTTTGGACCCCTTTTTACGAAAATTGCGCTGACAGAGGAGTATGAAATGATTTATAGTTTATGTGTAGGAGAAGTACAGAACACACACACACACACACACACACACACGCACGCACACGCACACGCACACGCACACGCACACGCACACGCACACACACACGCACACACACACACACACACACACACACACAAATACATTGATGAAAACGATAAAAGACAACAGATGGCGCACAAACTATAATCATACAGTTTGGAAAAAAAATTTCGCACGGTTGGACAAACTGTTATTTTATCTTTATTATATTTCCCCCATGTTGGCCCGGTTCTCTATGTAGAATAGACTATATATTTTCCCCCCTGGCAACTCGTAAAAGGCGAACAAAGACGAAACAAGTCATTACTAACCCCACGCAGTCGAGTGTTATGGAGCAGCTTGCCTGGGTATGGCCTTACCTATGTCTTACCTATTCCTGCAGCCATAATTTCAAAGTCATATTCCGGTTTAGAGGGTAGGGTAGCCTGTATACTTGCACAATAGGCCTAACAGCGAGCAAAGGACAAGACACGCACCTACTACATCTATGGAATCTATAAGCAGCGTTTATATTTTACCATCAGGAAATCCGCATATAAACCTTTCTCTAGAATCACTCCATTAAAAAAAAAAATTGTGTGGTTTTATAAAACCAAGGTAGAAGTGAAACTTGATCTATAACTATAAACGATAGACGACGCCATATTAGCCTCGGCTGCTCTGACGTCACCGTCACGCGACATGCGATACACAGACCAAAAAAATTGAGACCATGTAATAAAAGTATAAATTTAAAAACCAATAAAATCCGTTGCGTTCTTTTAAAGATCTAAACACACTAACAGACAGCGGAAAGCGTTTTTTTTATGTAGTCGTGAAATTTTATACAAATAAACTGCAACCAAGAAATGATTGGTCTCAAATTAAAGTGACCTTATGAATGATATTGCGATAAATTGCTACAATATCGAGAAGGTTCGAATCGAGTCGATTGAATTGCTGATTGATTGCTGTATCCGATGATTTATATTGAACCGATTGACATACATCGATTATATTTTATCGCTACGTTAATTCTCGTTTTGACTCATATTATTTACCAGCTGTTGCTACAGTTTCACTCAGGACAGAATTACATTAACGTTGAGATGTGATAACCCCATCGCCCAATGGTGAGTAGTGATTGAGGTTATTTGAATAGTCCCTACTTCTACTGACTACATTGTCTATGGTATGTGGTATGAATGATGTGCAGCATCTAAGTGTAATTGGTATCACTAGTATACCTGTTCCTGCGGTCATAGTCTCCGTGCTCGCCATTGTGGTGTTTCGTACTATGTTAGCTGGTAAATTCGCAAATGTAACTTAAGACAATACATCAGTAGCAACTAACATTTATTACTTTTCATACTGTCTAAAATAGATAGCAGTCTGCTTGTTTTTTAATGACATGAGACAAATAAACACAAAACACAAGCATTTGAAGGGTCAATATTTGCACATAAGATATATTTGTTGAAAACAAAAACATTTTTTGAAGCTAGAAAAACACACATTGCCTACATATACCGGACCAGTAATTATCATTGACGAGTGTTATTATCGATTAATCGTATACTTACATACATTTTTAAAATAGACAACACGAAAATTTGTTTCCGTAGCTACCGTAAAACATATTTTTTTTCTAATTTATACTAAATTGTAAACCATTCAAGAATAGAAGGAATTAAGTATCTTCAAAGTTTCTTCACACACATATCCCCGAAGAGGTAGGCAGAAGCACAACAAGAGCACCCACGACTAGCCGAAGATACTAAGTCCCACGATGTGATAGATGGCAAGCCTATCGCTAACCGGGCACATATCCTATCCCGAGCAAAATTTTTTTTATTGTAAGAAAATTAAAAAAACCGAATTTTCTTTTTGTTGCCCTAGCCGGGATTTGAACCCGGGACCTCATGCAGTCAAGTCCAACAACTAAAACGCTAGACCAAAGAGGCGAAAATAAGATAAGAAAGAAGGAATAAAACAAACGCATTGTTTATGTGCGATGGATTGTGATAACCCCATCGGGCATTGTCCATTTAAGCTCCTAAATTCTTACTCCATTTACATATTCGGTGATTAATATATGGCGCCGATAGTCACATAAGATCTCAACAATTCGTTAAAATCCAGTAAGCAGGGCTGTAAAAAAGTTTTTTGACTACCCTACTTAAGAAGTTCATAGAAAATGTGCTTTAATATTTTTTTAATGTTTTTTACTTGAGATTGGGGTTCAACTTGGATATCAAATAGAAACAGTGAAGCTGAAAATATATTAAATCTCTAAAAATCAAAAGTAAGTAATAGTAGTAACCCAAATCAAAACAAAACTGAAACATGACAGTGGCTAGCAATAACGTCATGCGACTGAAACAATAATCATGAAACTAAAATATTAAATAAACGCCCGACAACACCTTTAAGTAATATGGCTATAAACCATCTTAATCGAGTCAACTTTCAAACAAAAAAATCCCATCAAATTAAGTCCATCCCTTCAAGAGTTATGACGCCACAGACAAACATACACATACACACTTGCATGTCTAACATAAAAACCTCTATTTTTAATGTGCTTTAGATAAACTACAAGGATTACGTTTCGATACGTACGAAACATACCTAAAACCGTAATTTTAATCTATGATAAATCAGCTACGTCCCAGTTTATTCATCAGGTCCTTGTCATTAAGATCACGTCAGTAGAATATATGAACAGGTCTAGTTAAGGCAAATCGAATGAGCCCAAACTCGATGGGTTTACCAGAAGGCATTTAAGGGTTACATCTTCTATCAAGTGCAAGAAATAAAATCCTTCGCAGTTCTGCTAGACTTCTTCCATATTCATTACCCTTTTCATGCACGTCAGATTTGAAAATTCTTGTTACCACCCTCGGATAAAATCTGAACGATTTCATTATGGAAACCTAGTTCTCCCCTAGTACCTACATCCATCTCCATTCGCATTGTATATCTGCTTTTGTTGTTACGGCCGGAATGTTAGGTCTTGAGCAAAAGTAAGTTTAGCGGATATCTTATCCTCCAAACCCAAACACGTGACGATATAACGGCAGGAAAAGGTAAGGCGGACCACCACCAACCAACTAATCCTAGTCAAATGTCAGGGTGTTAGTTACAGTTTTACGACCTGCTTGGTAGGAAGGCAGATGTTCCATTCTGCAAAGGAGCTCGGACCAACACGGAGAAAATCTGTCCAACTCTCGTTACATATT
>NJDC01001929.1:66194-78868 GCA_002245475.1 Calephelis virginiensis | reverse complement strand
AAATCACGAATTTTCAAAATCGCTAGATTTTTTCTTCTATAATTATTATTGCTATACGGATTCTTTAAGACAACTAATGTTTAGGTATGCATAACAAAATGTTAATGTTCGCAGGTAAGTCTTTTCATGATTGTTTATTTAGTTTGTTTATAAAGTAAATTACTATCTTTTTCAGTTTTCTATAAAAAAAATTATTATCAATATAGACATGCTTATTGCTCACTTTTTAATTTTTAATCAAGGGTTGTCCTTGCAAAAAACTGGTTGACGCGTTAATGTAGTTGAATGACAAGTAAAGAGAATTTATACGGATTTCACTAAAACGTATTTAAATTTCTTTCTTAAAAAAACTGATGGTAAGGAATTGAATTTCTTACCATCAGGAAATTTGATCGTTTCGTTGGTCGAATGGCTAGCGTACACCCCTAACTTAACCGACCAATCGCAAGGCTCGGGTTCGATTCCCGACGGGGGCAGGCATGCGTGTGATGAACATTTAGTTGTCTGCATTTCCGGATCCAGACGTTTATTAAATTAATTCTTGTATCTATTTAAATATTTCTATGTATTAGAATCGTTGACTAACACCAATAACACAAGCATATTTAATTACTTTGGGGTTAGATTCAAATTTATGTAACTTGTCCAGAGACATTTATTAATATTATTAAATCCGTCTGCTTTTTTCCTTCTAGTATCATAAAAAACACTAAATCTGTAATTTTATTTGACTTGTTCTTCAATTGCACTTGGTACAAAAACCGAACTATCTATACTAGTATCCTTTACTGTATCTGCTAATTCCTTAGTCTGGGTTACCGTCTGGCATAACCGAATCGGTGAGCTGTATAATGCACTTAGTCATACCACAACAATGGCGCTGGTATATTTGGAGGTATCGACGCTGTTCCTACATTTACATAATTTGACACGAGTACTACAATAAATATATGTTAAGGTCCATTGAGATTTAACGCTGTCTGTACCACTGAAGGACTAAAATGTGATTTGTGATGTTAGATTTACCAAACGACATGAAATTCATTTTTTAAAAAAAAATTAGGAGGTAAAGGAACAGACAGATTCAGCCCTTTACTCAAGCTTGTTTTTGAGCCTTTAACGTGAAAATATCCGTGAAAATCCCTAAAGTTATGTCGAAACGTGGAGCCAATTAGAATTTAAATAAAATACTCTTGCAAATTTTAATCAACCACATGTTTATTAACATAACTATATTAAGTGTTCTTATGAATAATTGTATGCATTTGATAACAAATAGTTTTGAAAAAAAATCTGTTACTAGTAAATTGAAACTGCTATTTTTCATCCATACCTTGAGTAATCGATTTTTTTTCATGTTTACTTTTAATTGTTTTTCTAGAATTATGTAAAACTGAAAATATGTTATCGTTGATATTTTAGAAGAACAATGTTTATTTTAATTTTTCTATTAAAAATAAAGTTGCCGGGATTGAATATGTGCCCGGTTGACGATAGGCTTGCCACCTATCACACTGTGGGACTTATTGTCTTCGGCTAGTCGGGGGTGACTTGGTTGTCCTATCTTGGTTGCGCCTCTGCCTACCTCTTTGGGGATATGTGCAAAGATATTTTAGTTTCACATTATTTACAAACGGTTAAAATCTACGTGTACATGTTCATATAAATATTTTTTCAATTTTTGCAACATGATCAATGGTCCCTTGATATAATTAATCATTTAATCAACTTATCTTCATTACAGATACTATTTAATTATTTTAATTACTAAACATAATCTATGTAGCTACTAATGAGTGAAGAATCAATGCAAGGTGCAAGTTCCTTAGTATAATTTAAGTTACCAATTCAATTAAATCTATCGCTTATTCACACACAACAACACTCCGAAACCGGCGTCTTTGTATGAAAAGGGATAATTTGAAGGAAGCAAGACAGGTTTGTGAGGATCGTGAGGTCTGGCACTCGATACTCTCTGCCTACCCCGTAAGGGACTTGGCGTGAAGATATGTTTATTCAATTTAACAATTTATCAAACGATAGGTTTATCTAACGATTAATATCACTGATGTGTAGTTTGTATTGAATATTGTAAACATGGCATTTGATTGCAGTCGCCACGCAGGCCATGTAGTCCGGTGTTCCCGACCAAGTCTTTCACAGCTACAACCTACCTATAAATATATCTATTTGTTCTTCACGTTGATTTTGTGTCAGCAAGTATTTTCCGAGACAGAAAGGCAAGTTAGCTGATGAATTTATTCAATCTAGCATTTATACAGGGTTAGAGGGTAAGTCGACCTGGGGATGTACACTTTTCCATTTTGAGTTGGCAACTAAGATACATAATCAGCCCCCTGGATCCGTTAAGGACCTATAGCTTCCATTTCTTCTGACTGATTTGACTAAGAAAATTTCTATCCTAAATCGTTCAGTTTACACCGTTGTCGACGACCTATTTAGTTACCATAGTTAGATCTAACATCCAAAAAAAGCCGGCAAATTTTGTTAAAAAAACAAATAAATTCGAATATCTCTAAAACTGTTAGGTGTAGGACAGTGTATTTTTTAGTCGAATCACTCAGAAATTGTAGAAGCTATACGCCCTTAATAGATCAAGGTCGACTTACCCTGTAGCCCTATATATATATATCTTGCGACAATAGAATAGAAAAGAATAGAAGATACATTAAAAGAAACTTAAAAACTGATACACAAAGGTAAGGTAAAGGTGAGTGATATATATATATATATAATGTGTATATACTTGTGTATATAATAAAGATTGTTCTTTATTATTTAAATTTGAAGAAACGTTTTGTCCCATAATGTGCTGGATCTGCTAAGTACGAGGGTCAAACTGAAAGTTTAATTTTCGGGAATAAATAAAAATCGCAGGGTGCGAGGTCGGGGCTACACGGCGGGTGACCCAGTAACTCCACGTCTCAGGTCGCCAAATAGTCGATCGTTTGCCTGGTGGTGTGCGACGTGGCATTGTCGTGATGAAGGAGGATCCTGCTGCGAGGTCGTTTCTCTCGAACTTTTTCCAAGACAAGTGGCAAACAGTTGTTAGTGTACCACTCTGCATTAACCGTTTTCTGATCCTCTAAGACAACTGTCGCGTAATGACCTGTCTTTCCGAAGAACGAGGCCACCATCTTTTTTCCAACACTTCGACCTCTCTTCACTTTAGTTGGCAACTCTTCGGAAGAAAACACCCACTTAGCAGACTGTCTTTTGGTTTCCGGATCATAACAGTAAATCCAGCTTTCGTCACCCGTTAGTATGTCGAACACAGCATTTGAGTCACCTCCGTTAAATTTTTGGATCATTTCTCGGCACCAATCAACACGGCGGAGTTTTTGAGTCTCGGTCAAATTATGCGGTATCCAGCGGGCACAAAGCTTCCTGACCGCTAAATGTTCATGGAGGATTTTGTGCACTTGACTCATACCTATGCCTAGACTTGTCCAAATCTGCTGATAGGTCACTCTTTTGTCAGTCTCTATCATACGCCGCACAACACTGATATTGTCTTCAGTCGTCGCTGTAGAAGGCCGTCCCTCACGCAAATCATCGGTGAGATTAGTTCGACCACGTTTGAATTCATTAAACCAGTTGTAAACTGTGGCACGAGATGGGGCTTCATCGTGAAAAGCCAATCGAAGTCTATCATAACTTTTTTGTTGACTTATATGACATCGAAAGTCATAAAAAATCATTGCACGAAAATTTTCTCGGCTTAAATTGATTCTGACATGCACAGACAATTTTCAATTTGCCGCCAAATCGTAAAACAAATGACAAGTGAATGAAATGTATACTCAATATTATTGGTAAAGAGTTCTATTTTCAAAATTTAAACTTATTTTTTTAATATAATGCTTTTAAGTTGCCAGTTCTAAAAACTTTCAGTTTGGCCCTCGTAGAATAGATGAGCAGATGGCTACCATTCTTCCAGATAGCTCGTAAGAGGGGAGTACTGGTTAAAATATAGGTCAGTAAATACAAAACCATAGGTATACTGAAGCCACTTGCTGGGTAGGACGACTATTTTTCGTTACTGCTTAAGATATTCCTGCTGCCATAGCCTAACCTGACCTGAAAAATTTACCGAAAATCAGTATTTTTATGAAAAGTAATACCAAATTGAACGGTAGGTAACTGTAACTATGACAAACGGGTCAAATAATTGAGTTGCTTACTGCAAAGTCTCTGAAGGTTTTTTTACGTTCAGGTGAACTGATGTCACTAGGTTCCTAGTAAGTATCATAAAAAAATGTATGCAATCCATGATTTACAAAATACTAATCAACTTCTTTTAAATCACAACATTCTAACGCCAGTATTTTTAGTTAAAATAATATTAGTAATAGTATCATCACGCACATATCCCAGGCACCCACGACTAGCCGAAGACACTAAGTCCCACAGTGTGATAGTTGGCAAGCCCATTGCCAATTGGGCACATATCCTGGGCAACGTTAGTTTTATTATAAAATCGTAAATACACCTTTCTTTGGTGCCTGACCCCGAGATCATACCCCGGACCTCAAAAAGTCAAGTTCGACGTCAGACCACTAGACAACAGAGGCAAAATAATGATAGAAATTATTTTCTTATTTTATATATTTACATACATACATACATACATACATACATACATACATACATACATACATACATACATACATACATACATACATACACACACACATACATACATACACACATACACATATACATATATATATATATACATATACATACATACATGTCTTCACATAAAGTCTCTTACGAGGTAGGCAGAGAGTATCGAGTGCCAGACCTCATGATTCTGACAAACCTGTCTGGCTTCCTTCACATTCATTACCCTTTTCATACAAACACGCTGCTTGACAACACCCTCAGATAATATCTGATCCAATCCATCCACATTCGCATTGTATATCTGCTTTGTCAATCTTTCATGCATGCCCTTTCGCATTTTAACACCAACTCTTTCTTTCAATCCCACTCTTTCTCGAATCTTACTTTTACGAATGCGGTCAGCAAGCGTTACACGATAGATTTTCCATAGCGCGCTCATTTCGGACGCATTTATCCTACTTTCATGCTTTTTCCGACATACCCAACTCTCGCTTCCAATCAATTATATCCAAGAAAAATCGGGGTTTTATCTAGTTATATTAATAAACCGCTACGAATTATAATCTCACAAATCTCTCCCAGTAACCTAAGCACTATAAATAACGATTTTTTACAACATTATCTATACACACCAGTTTATTTATGAGGCTCGTTGACAACAAATCATCTTCTTTGTGCCATTATACTTTTATTGTATTCAAAATTGACGACGTGTGAAGATTTATGCCACTGTGTGCGTTTCAAATGAAATCCACTTCAACGATACTAGCGCACTATTTATGTAACATTGAGCGTACTTTTGTAAAATATACTTCAAAGTTCGGTGAAGTTGCAAAAAATCGCAAGATTAGCAACAAGTTAGTCATTCAAAAAAAAATATACTTTAGGATTTTGAGAACTTACAAGAAGCTCTAGAAATTAATTATTCAGGTATGTATCCATTTTTTTTAAATGTTTTTTTTACTGTTTAGTGGTAGAGTTTCGCAGCGACTACGATAAGGTAGCCGGTAAATTTACTCGATCTAACATCCCGGCCTCTGAAAAATTTAAACATAACAATCGCGAGCAGTGAATATAATATAGCAGTAGAAATATGAACAACAAGGAACAGACCCTGAGCAGAAAAATTAACAACAACCCTATCCTCCGAACCGGAACACGTCAATAGCAAGGGCTCATGTTATGGTGGTAAGAATATCTAAGGCGGTAGTTCTGAACTGGGCGAGTCGCTGTGAAACTCTCCTACCTAGTCAGATGTCAAGGTGTAAGTGACGCTGTTAGGACTATGGTAGCCTGATACGAGCTGCCTAGCAGGAAGGCAGATGGCCTTTTGCGCAAAGGAGCCCAGACCGGAACGGGGGACAATAACAAGTAGGGTATTATAATCATCATCGTTATAGCATTTATCCTATTTGATCTAAGCTTTTTAGCAAAGGAAGCCAGGATACCAGGTTAATATTTATTTTAACTTATTATAAGGGCCGCTTGCGCTTTCCAGACTCAAGTTAACTTAATTCAGGGTTAAATACCTAACCCCGAAACGTACAAGAGGCCCTAAAACGTCTTTTATTTTCTGAACACGATAACAGAACACATCTTGCAAATCTAATTCTATTTAAAGTTAATAAATGTCAAAATATTTTCACCCCTAACCTTTTACGTGTTAACTGGGGTATCCAGTATTTTGTAGAGCATTTGTTCGATAATTTTATTTATGAAGCGTGCTCCAACTCAAAAATTTTAAAAGCTTACTATGAACTGATCACAGAAAAATAAATCACTGATTGTATTATTGAAAAATCTATTTTATTTTATAAGAAATAAGGTTCAAACTTCATTTTTTGATGAAATAGTTTTACCGTATTTATAGTCTATAATTTTTGAGAGTATTTGTAACAATCTAGTGATTTAAAAGTCGTTATTTTTTTATCTGGGCGCGACAAATCTTTTCGTCGATTAGTTTCCCCTCTTAAATTACATTCTAATGGATAATACCGATAGATACGGTATTAAGGTGTTGGGAACGGTTGGTACATTGTATTTCTTCTTTGATTATCCGATTGTGAAAATAGGTTCCGTTTTAAGAGCATTATCGTATATATTATTTCTTTGTTTTTTAAAACCTTAAGTTTTAAATTTGGTTGTATGTCTTTAAACTCATTAATAACTGCTGGTTTTTAAAGTAACTGTCAAATATTTATGTTGTATCATAAAAATATAGAAGCAGGTTACAAGGATTATTACGAACATTTTTATTTTAGATTTTCGATTGTCAGATTATCTAAGTGGTTAGGTCTAATTTTTCCAACAGTTTTCTGTAACATGTATTACAGAAAACTATTGGAAAAATTTTGAGTGAATTTCATAAGTAATTAAATAGTTAAGCATTACAAAAAACTAATCGATTAGTATTTATTAATATCATAGTAAATTTCGTTGATCTACCTTTTTGAAGCTCGAGGCCTAACATCCCGGCCTTAGGTTGACAATACACCATTACCACCTTTGCTATCTCTAGGCAGAGTGAAATTCTTGCCATTAGGAAATCCTTCAGCTTGTTTGCCTTCCAATGTCATAAAAAGCCATCCTGCCAAAAAATACATAAGGAATTCTTATTGTATATTATGTGTCATTAATGACTATGATGGTAGTGTTTAACTACGTCCTACCCTAATCAATATCATTTGGTTAGCTATTCATTCATGCTGTTATAAGTTCAATGTTCTCCGCTGTCGTTTTCCAGTGTGATGACTCTCACTACATAGTACAAAACAAAGTCGCGTTCTTTGTCCCTATGTCCCTTTGTATGCTTCTATAACTTAATATGTGAATAACTTAAATCTTTCAAACTACGTAATATATTTTGATACGGCTTTTTAAATAAAAAGTTTAAAGAGGAAGGTATATTATATGTATATTTTATACCCGAGAGAAGCATAGGCGGGCTGCTAGAGGTATATAAATAGCCTTGCATAATAGGCTATTTCAAAAACCCCCTTACTAAATCGTAGTGGGTTATCGAAGCATCCACGAAAAAGGAAATCTGTTTGATTAATTTAGGTTAGTAGGAAATTGGCAAACCTGCCAGTTTTGAATTTATCCAAAACTATTCAGTTTGAATGAACGTATTATCTGAATTTCAATGGTAGGCTTAAGCAATGATAAATAATATAGAGCCGTCACAAGATAGCAATCAAGCCATGTATTTCCATATTTCAGTACAAATGTCCCATTTCGTGGCTGTTCTCAAAACCAATCTCTCTCAAGTGTTATGAGCGTTAGTCACCGAAAACCTAAAACTAAACTAACAGTATGGAACCACGGTTGGGCCAAGGTTGAACCAGGGAATGAAGAAGAATGGACAACGATTTATTTTTGATAATATTTCGCAATAATCAACGAATCGATTGACAAACATTCAAAAACATGTATTTTTAACATTTTGAAATAAAAAAAAATTGTAAACCGGTTTTGCACTTACATCTTCAGCATTTTAGCTAAATTTAAATTAATTATACAATAAATGAATATTTGGCGGTTAACGTCAGTGCATATCTTTGGTCGGTACTTGTATTTATTTTAAAGGTAAGAGCAATGTTAAAAACATACAAAAAGTAGATTTTCCATGAATCTGTTGAAATTCTATATATGAACAAATAATATAAGTATAAGTTAGTTGTGCCAAAGATAGCCCCGTTCTTAAGATGACTCATTTTCAATGTTTTGTATCTTTCAAGTTTAAAAGAGTTTAAATGTTACCATGTTCCGTAGATGGTAGTTTATTTTAAATTAAGTAAACTAAAAAATACAAAATATTGAAAATGAGTCATCTCAAGAACTAGGCTACCTTAGGCGCAAGCAAGTACCTTAGTTCATAGATATTTGAATTCTCCACCAAACCAAAAATAAGCATGCAAGTTACTGAACTATTTTACAAAATAATATAAAATATAAAAACGTGTTCAAAAATGGAAAAAATAAAAAAAATGCAAAATATCATTAACATCTGTAGAAAAGTAGATGTTAAAGTATATTTAAATGTCATAATAGATTATATTATAAGCAACAAATGTTAATGGTCAAAATGAAATGGCTAAGATCTATGGCCACATATGCAGGTCTACAAGATGATATTGCCTCTAAACAAGATCACCAATTTAATGAGGATTCTTCCTTTATTGTACTTTATATCCTTTATTATAAATATACCACATCCATTTCTTCGTTATTCGATGTAGACAATATATTCATTCAAATAAGTAACCTACTCAATAATTTCGTTATGCGGTAAAGTGAGACGCCTACACAGTACACAGCTTAGTTCACACTCCACTGTGCTATAACGTCTACTTTATTACTGTAATTATTGTTTTTCGTCTTAGGTCACTAGTGTTAACACGATCTGTCAACATTGTAGCAGGACCTTTCGGAAATGTCTAAATATTATTACATACTACTTGTCATAAGCGGATTGGACTGCGTATTAAATTATACCAAATCTTTTTAAATTGTGGCTTATGTTTTTTTATATATATATTCTTACTAGATAGTAGAGTATCGCAGCGCCTCGACCGGATTGGTACCACCGCCTCACCTATTTCTGCCGCCATAACGTCGTTGACGTGTTCCGGTACGGATAAGGTAGCCGGTCAAGTTATTTTTGATCGAGGCCTAACGTCCGGCTTTAGGTTGGCAACGCACCATTACCACCTTTGGTGTCTAGAAACACGGTGTGAATTTCTTACCTTCAGGAAATCCGTCTGCTAGTTTGCCTTCCGATATCATGATATATACATACATCATCATCATAATATATACAGTGAAGTTTCATGAATATAAAAGCTAGCCGGTTGTGTAGCTACCATGACATTTGGCACTCGATATCTTCCACCAAGTTTGCAGGGGACACTTGTCTTGATGATATGTATATTCATCTAAATCAGCCTTTCCCAAAGTGGGCGATAACGCCCCCTTGTGGGCGCTGGAAGCCTAGAGGGGGGCGGTATAAATCTTGAAAAAAATGTTTTTTTTTAAACTAGGCGCAACAAATATGTTATTGAGGTTATTGACAAGAAAAAAACGAGGGGGGGGGGCGCTACAAAACAACTGATTTTCAAAGTGGGCGTTACATGAAATAAGTTTGGGAACCTCTGATCTAAATCAATTAAGTAGAAGTAACAAACGTCCAGTTCATCAATTTATCCATTCTCATAAACTTGTGCAATTATTAGATAAGTACGATATTTTGTGAAAACAAACTCTTTTTAACGATGAGAGGAATCGTCATCTATAAACACCATTGGTATATTGGTGCGTAGCGCTCATGCCCGTGATCCCGAATAAGTCTACCATCTTCTTTTATCTCGGTCCCTCAATGCTGAGGATCGGGACCACATATTTGTTTCCAAACTGTACGATCATAAGCTATCCTATCCTATTTTAATATTATAAATGCGAAAGTTTGTAAGTATGGATGTATGGATGTTTGTTACTCTTTCACGCTCGAATGGCTGAACGGATTTGTCTGAAATTTGAAAGACAGATAGATTGTGACCTGGATTAACATATAGGCTATTTTTAATCCCGATTGCACACCGGGTTTCTGTGAAAACGCGGGCGAAGCCGCAGGTAACAGCTAGTGTGTAATATTTGCTTGTCTAAACTTTGCTTAGCAAACCGCATAATACGGCCCAAAAAGCCGCTGGCTCGCTTTGCTGAGTTCGCGCATAATTGAGCTTACCAGCTACCGAACTTCAAATCTACCTTTTTCATGTAAGAGGTTAGCAAAAAAACGCACGACACTTTAATATAACACATTTACACGATAGTAAGCGATAACCATCGCCTATAGACATTGTATATGTTACAGATACGTAGCTGTCCTACGGCCATGATGTAGTCTACCTGCTACCTTCCGGATTGGAACTTCTCCAGCCAAATCAATACTGATCACTGACTATAATCTAATTGAATAAATGAATTTGTAATTTACCAATCAGGGCGAAAACCTGCGTTTGCTCTCTAGTTGGGATGGACTGCATTAATTATATAATCCACTAACTCATAATACGGACTAGATAACGGCAAACGGAGGATAATTTCTATTAAA
This sequence comes from Calephelis virginiensis, assembly GCA_002245475.1. Lineage (NCBI taxonomy): Eukaryota > Metazoa > Arthropoda > Insecta > Lepidoptera > Riodinidae > Calephelis > Calephelis virginiensis. The sequence continues at coordinate 68,109 of NJDC01001929.1, read as the reverse complement.
CTATATCTATACTATTTCTATTATACTAAACTCAAGAATACTCTCCAAAGATACTCTCCAGTCTAATCAGGATGGACTGAAATTAATAAGGACATAGCTTTAAACTAGGAAAATGATATTTATGAGACTATTCATCCCATTCAAGTGTGAGGAAAATAGGCAAAACATTTTAAATTTCCCCAAACAAAATGAACGGGTGGAATTAAGTTCTCCGCAATAGTTTATTATAAAATATGTCTAATTCTATTATGAACACGGTGTAGATAGATGAAGGTTTGAATTTTCTACTATAGGTAACTTTCCCGCTTATTTAAATTTCACTCCAAAAAAGCCAGACTGCTTCTTTGTACTTTATTATTATAAAAACGACTTGTGATACTTAAAAAAATACAAAAGTTAGTAAAATTTTATTTTAAACTAAAACTGACTGCCCCGATTTATTTTGTCCTCTCTAAAGCAACTGACAGCTATGTTAGGCTAGTATAGTTAGGTAGAATATGTAAGATTTTCTTGGTTTCTCTTATTTTTCGCTATGCTATCATGTTTTCAAATATTCTCCTATTTTTTATTCTAACCAAAGAACATTTTCGAAAGTGTTCGTTCCGGTCACTTGCGCATGCAATGCTGAGTAAACTAGACAATCCCTTTTCTATTTAAACTAAACTAAACTAAAATAGGTAGCTGAACTGTCCTGTACTATTTTTTTTCTATGAACTTCCTCTTGACATTAACTAACACATCAAAAAAACTAGCAAAATTAGTCCATCCATTCAGGCTTAAAGTGTCATCAATTTTCAAGGGAAATGGAATCCCCGTTTATAATACTAGCTGCACCAACAGACGTTGTTCTGTCATAATTATAAAATTTATTTTTTTAATATGAAACTTTTCCTTACAAAAACTAGCACAAAAAACATTTAGCAAAATCGATTCTTTCGTTCACGTACGCGTGATGCCATGACCAAGGGAAATGGGGATTCATTTTTAAATACAAGATAAATCAAAGTTGCCTTTTTGACACCGCCATTACCCAATATTTTTGGATGATTAGCACCTATCAACCTTATTTTAAAATTTAACAAATACCAGCAGCATTGGCCAACAGTAGTGAATTTCTTCACTCACATGACTTTGCTGTTTCTGACTTTCTATAAGGTTAGAGGTTACCAGAGAATACAAAAACCACTCAAATATAGTTAATATTGATTAATGGTAAAGCTCTGAGCGTAAAAGATCCTCTTTAACCGTAGCATGTAATATAAAAACCCATGGAGCGATGTTTTGCGTTTGTACTAACGAAGCAGCATTGTTGACGGTCATATAGACCGATGTAAAATCGAACGCTCTATGGTTTTTATGTTTAGCCCAAAACATATACGTAAAGCGTTTTAGTTAACTGGATATTTCAGAAGGTTTTTAAAGGCGTGGCGAGTAGTAAAATGTTCAAATACGTAAATTTAAAATGATTCGCACTAATACTTATATTCATGGAAACAATAAAAAAAAGTATCTTCACGCCCATATCCCCGAAGAGATAGGCAGAGGTACAACCAAGGCATCCACGACTAGCCGGAAGACACTAAGTGCCACAATGTGATAGGTGGCAAGCCTATCGCCAACCGGGCACATTTCCAATCCCGACCAACATTTTTTATATAACTAGCCCAACCGAGCACTGACACAATTCTTGACAACGTTATATATTTGTAAGAAAATTGATAAAAAATATATTTTCTTTTCGTTGCCTGACCCGCAGATCAAACCCGAGGTCCCGCTTTGTGGAGCCAAGTCCAAAACCAGACAGCTACACTACAGAGGCAATATAAAAAAGCAAGTAACCGCTGATGTGTTATGAAATGCACCACACACTAACAAATCCGAGCAAAATCGAACTACCACCCAACAATAGTGCGTC
>NJDC01001929.1:49697-65914 GCA_002245475.1 Calephelis virginiensis | reverse complement strand
TTTTTATTAGAAAATTGGAAAAATCCAATTTTCCTTTTGTTGGCCGACCCGGGATTCGAACCCGGGACCTCATGCAGTCAAGTCCAACACCCGGACCGCTAGACCACAGAAGCGATACAACAAAACAAACAATATTTCTTCAAATTGGATTAATACGAGCTCTTAATTATTATTTGACTACATTTATTTTAGGAAGGTTTTTTCTGTAATAAAATTGCATTCCAAGTATTTATAGTTTTGCTTCGTTAGTTCGGTCATGTGGAAAAAATGACATGAAAGACATAAAAGATACAGCATATCTGTGTGAATGTGGATGAAAACCAGGTTAACATTCCATGATCAAATCCCTCGGGCTTTGTCCGAGGGTGATGTTATTTTTTTAGAACCGACGTGTAATGAAACCGACCGATGAAAAGGATAAACAATGTGCTGGAAGCTAGATAAGTCTACAAGGATCGTGACATTAGGCACTCCACATCCTCTCCCTAACTTCTAAAGGACTTAGCGTGAAGATATGTATGTGTATGTAAGTATTTGTACAGCCGAAGTGTTTGCTGTAATACATGACATATCTAATACATTTAAAAATTTAAGGCGATTGTTATTCTTCCAAAGAAGGAGAACTTGAATAGAGTACTCGGGCATTTCTGTATAAAAGTAGTTTATAATTTTAATGAAAGTTACATATATCTTTACTAGCGCCAAAATTGTAAAAGTATCATTATTTGGTTTTCGAGTTTTTTCGTCATGACACCTAAGAAATTTTTACTAAATTGAGTTCATGGATAATATAGCCTCTGTGGTCTAGCGGTTCAGGCGTTGGACTTGACTACATGAGGTCCCGGGTTTGAATCCCGGGTCGGGCAACAAAAAGAAAGTTTGGTTTTTCCAATTTTCTGATAAAAATAAAAAAAAATGTTGCTTGTGATTGGATATGTACCCGGTTGGCGATAAGCTTGCCACCTATTACATTGTGGGACTTAGTGTCTTCGGCTAATCGTGGGTGCCCTGGTTGTGCCTCTGCCTACCTCTTCGGGGATTTGGGCTTGGAGATAGTTTTTTTTAGATAATACGTATTATTAACTCTTTATTGTACACAACTGATATTACAAAATTTACTAGTATATATTTTAAATTTATACCTATACAAAAAACACTTTAGTAAATAAAACAAGTATAAAAGGCGAATTTATCTCTAATAAAAAAAATTATAAACGTAACTTGCAGATTGACGCTTTCTTATGATTTTGGCGAAAATCCAATTATTAAATATACGGTATTAATCTTATAGCTAAATAAAAAAAGTAAAAAAACAAGTATAAAAAGTGTCTTCAAAAGATTAGCAGAGGCACAACTAGGACACCCACAACTAGCCCAACCGATCACTGACACAATTCTTGACAACGTTATATATTTGTAAGAAAATTGATAAAAAATATATTTTCTTTTCGTTGCCTGACCCGCAGATCGAACCCGAGGTCCCGCCTTATGGAGCCAAGTCCAAAACCAGACAGTTACACTACAGAGGCAATATAAAAAAGCAAGTAACCGCTGATGTGTTATGAAATGCACCACACACTAACAAATCCGAGCAAAATCGAACTACCACCCAACAATAGTGCGTCCTCAATACAAAATTGACAAAGGCGAGAGCAAGGAACTTGGAATTTATCACCTACTGTCTCTACGCAACTACTAACGTATACACTGTGACTAAATTGTTAAAAGAAACAGCGTGTTTTGTGCTCAATACTTTAGATATATATATTTTTTGCAAACTTTTTAAATAACACATACTTTTCTACAATAGTCATTATTAGACACTATTCTCTACTTAATTAATCTCTACTTAACGCTCGCTGACTAAATTCGAAACAGTGAAATCCGAGGAAGAGTGGAATTGAAAGAAAGTGATGGTGTTGATGAGAAAGGGCGTGCTCCGCTGTTTAGTCATGTGAAAATAATGATAGATGAAAGATTGACGGAGTAGATATATAATGCGAATGTGGATGGATGGACCCGGGGAGACCTAGGTTGACATTCCACCATCAAATCGCTCGAATGTTATCCGAAGGTGGCGTCAAGAATCACTGAAACCGGCGTGTTTGCGTCAAAAGTGTAATTAATGTGGAGGAAGCTAGGCAGGTCTGCCAGGATCGTGAGATTTGGGAATCAGTATCTTATGTAGTTTCAGTTTTTAGAGAATCATCATGGCCTTACAACTGAAGACAAATCTATTAAATTTTACTGTACAGTAGAACTTGGTTTGGTTGTTAGTAGCATTAGGTTATTGGAAACACAAGCTGGAATTTCTGTTGGTAAGTATAAGTCACAAACATACATTAAAAATTTAGCCAAACAATGCAAAAAACCAAAGCCAACCTGAATTTGGAATATAAGGCCTCTTATATTGCTTTGTCGGAATCCTCTGATCCCTAACATTATAAGACTAGCAAAGAATAACGACATTGTGGTAGCAGAAATAGATAAAAAGGTGAAATGACTCAGGGAATATGTTAGGAATGGTATTGATAGACCAATGTTCACTTCTTGCAAGAAATATGATATTCTTCACAAGGGTTAAGTTAATGTTGGAAATCAATAAATGGATGAGACACAACAGAATGAATTTATCCATCAATAATATGCATTGTTTAAAATTAGACATCGAAGTATACGCATTACTAAAATCACAAACATTTGTGCATCGTGCAGACTTCAAAAACTCTCCAAAAGTTCTTAATTCGTTTGTTTTTTTTTTGTATGTTTCTTAGTTTTTATTTATTACGTGATTACTCGGCCAATATCCAACTTATTTTGGTACCTCTTATTTTTAGAAATATAGGCCATGACTTTGAGGATTTTTTATCATGAACCGAGAAGTGGTTTTTCGTGTGGTATTTGATATGCATATATTGTTGACGAAAATCGATATCTTTCGAAAAAAGAATAATCGAATCGCGACGTGGTACCTAATGAAATAGTGAGAGTTGGATTTTGCAGTTTTACTTCGTTTGATTATTATTTCCTTGCATAAAATGTATGAGATTCAACGCTTATATTAATTAATTTGAATGCTGGGAAAGACTTTTTTCACCGAAGGACGTAACTAGCTTAAAATTATGCTCAATTATGTATTAATTTTATAAAAAAATAGTCTCTGAGTTAGCTAATACTAACTACTGTTAATGTACTTGTTAATGTAACTTGTAAGTCATCATTATTAGTTCATCAAAAATTTTGCTCAAAAAAGTTATAAATCCAATAAATAAAAAGTTTTTTGACTTCCGACGGAAAAATAGGGGTGTTATAAGTTTGACTTCTGTGTCTGTGGCGTCATAGCTTTTGTTGCGGTTTTTTGTTTGTTTTGAAGCTGAAGTAATCAAGATGCTTTTAAGCTTCGTAGGAGCTAGGTTTTGTGGGGTTATTGAAGAAGTTTAAATTTCAGATTATATATTTTTAAGATCATTCTGTAGTAACTACATATGAATCGTTTCTTAGATATTAGCTCGAATAGGATATGTCGCAAGTATAGCAAACATAGGTTATTGTTATTAGTAAAGCATTGTTGTAAAGCAAGCCATTGGTACCAGCTTTGTTAACCTTTAGCCCGTGCTTGTAAATGGCAAACCTCAATTTAATTTTTGGACGTTTTCGTTGACATGAGAAGACAATATGGGGTTTATTTTTATCATTTTAAACCAAATTTCATGATATGTGAAAAAGTATATGATCTGCAAATTGATAGTTTTTTTTTCTTAAGTTACTACACGAATTTACCACTTAAAGTAAAAAGTATCTTCACGCCCATATCCCCGAAGAGGTAGGCAGAGGCACAACCAGGGCACCCACGACTAGCCGAAGATACTAAGTCCCACAATGTGATAGGTGGTAAGCCTATCGCCAACCGGGTTGTATCTTACCATAAGGAGACTTATGTGCTTGTTGATCTCTGACATACAAAAATATATGAATATAACAATAACCATGAATTTTTGAACAAAAAAAAAGAAACAAAAAGTATCTTCACTCCCATATCCCCGAATGGGTAGGCAAAGGCACTAGCCGTTGACACTAGGTCCCACAATGTGATAGGTGGCAAGCTTATAGCCAACCGGGCACATATCCTATCCCGAGCAACATATTTTTATTGGAAAATTGGAAAAACCCAATTTTCGTTTTGTTGCCGGACCCGGGATTCAAACCAGGACCTCATGCAGTCAAGTCCAACAACTGAACAGCTAGACCACAGAGGTGAGACCACTTGTGTGCAAAATTACTACTTACTTAATTATCTTCACGTCAAGTCCTTTACACCCCGTAAAGACTTGACGTGAAGATGAAGGCAGAGACTATTGAGTGCTAAATGTCACGATCCTTGCAAACTTGCTTAGTTTTCTCCACAATAATTACTCTTTTCATACAAAAACGCCGGGTTTGGAGACTCTTGACACCACCTTCGGGATAAAACCACTGATGCCATGTTGAAACTTGTACTCGTAAATAACATAATATTTTAAGTTTTCCTTTTCGTAAACTGAGCGACGCAAAACGGGAAATAGAATAAAAACCAGCAAAAATGTTTAACTTTGTGATGAATAATGGTTTCCGTAACACGAATGCGTATGCAAATAGCTGTATAAATTTAAATTTGGAATTTCTAACCAAAAATGAGAAATTTGTTACTAAAGTGGCCAGTACGACAAAACGTCAATTTAATATAATGTACCTTATATTTTAATTTTGTTTTTTTTTTAATTTTATCCCAGTCGGGGAAAGGCAAAGGATCTGTGTCCATACTGTCCATATAATACGTCTTCCGTATTAATAAAACTTTTTCTTGTTATATATTTTCAATTTATGTCTTCCGTATTAATTATTTATTTTAGTCATTAGTCACTATTTACATAGTCTTGTCTGGGTCTTGAGTAAAGCGGTGGTTTCTTTACACAAGCTCGTTTATGAGATTTGGCGGCAGCGAGGAAATTCACGATACACTAATTTCTTCATGATTATTTCATTAGTACACTTTCACTGAATAAAATCAAACTAATTCCCACCTAAATTAACCAATTTTACTCATATTTTACACTAAAATCAATAATTGTGAAAAAATTGCGACCATCTTCATTCACGATGGCGCCAAAACTCCTAATATTTTAATTTCTTTCGATTCTTTGGTTCATTGTATTAAAACGCTTCCAAAAACAAAACTTATTTGTATTTTTTGTCTATGTGTGCATTACATATGTGTCTAGCAAAATTAGATACAACTCTTTCAATGAAACGCGTTGTTTGTGTCAAAGGTAATATACCTATTAAGCTAGAAGCTTTTATAGTTTAAGTAAATACAATCATTGACTGCAAAAAAAAGATATTACGAAGAGGAAAGGTTTAATTGTTTGCTTGTATTAAGCTCCAAATATACTGAATCAATTTGAATTTCTTGTACTACCTACATTAATCCTGTACTATCCCTGATGTAGATAATGCTACATTTATTACTAAAAGAATCGGAAAAAATCCACACACACACACATAGGATAGGACGGGCCGCTAGTGCTTTTAACGCCAATGGGATGAAGTAGTATATTACAAAATATCGCCATAAAATTCTGCTACAGATGTTCCCAATAAAAACCATGAGAAAAACAGACTCCAATTTTTATCAATGACAAAATCTAACCATATTTATTACCACCGAGATGGAATCACATCATCAGATATCTCGCCACCTGGTGACGCAGCACCCTCATATTTTTCATAAAAACAGATGTTTATAACAAAGGTTGAATATTCGGTAGGCGGTGACGAATAAACTGTGCTTATGCGGTTAGATACAGTCCATTAGGATAGACTTATGTGGATACGTTTCCTACGTTTCTAACTCTTATTAAAGTAAAGTATTAAGTACGTTATTATTAAAGTAAAGTAATGTATCTTCACTTCCATATCCCAGGAAAGGTAGACAGACGCATAACTAGCCACAGATACTAAGTCCCACAATGTGATAGGTTGCACAGGGGATATTATTTTTTTCCAGAATTTAGGATTGATGTTTAAATAACCTAAGTCACTCTCCAACTCTAAATATAAAACTTATTATGATCTAGGGTCTATAGCACAATATATGACAATCATCATCATTATCAGCCAAAGAACGTCCACTGCTGGACATAGACCCATAAAGAGCGCCACGAGTCACAGGAATAACTTCTCAATTGTATATACGACAATGCGATAACTGCAATGCAAAATAACTATTTTTTTGCATTTGATTTTGTCAGAGGCATAATTTAAGTTAGTGATGTAACTATTATTAAAATATATATATTTAACTATTATTTCATACAAAACTTAGTACATAGGACTTAGTGTCTTCAGCTAGTGGTGGGTGCCCGGGTTGTCACTCGGTCTATCTCTTTGGGCTTGAAGATACTTTTGTGCAAGAAATAAATAAGTACTATTAAAAGTCTAAAAGCCGGTTCCTATAATCAACGGACCGTAATCTGTTATTATAACCATTGGTTATTTATCTAAAAGTAACAAAGCATTGCTCATAGTTACACAAAATGATTTGAGTTATCAATAGACAATGAACGACCGTAGCTAGATTTTTTTACTATTTCGTACAAAAGCTATACAACTCAGTAAAATGACTAGTTTCTTGATTATTGGAACCCGACATATATGATTAAATAACCGACTATGATTTCATTATTATAATATCTAAGTGAACAAGAAATGTTATTTTCCTTGATTCTCTGGGATGTCAGTCCCAGATTCAGGACTTGCAATGCAAACACCTCGAAATTTTAATTTTTCAAATAAAAAAGGCTTTTTATAATCCGTTCAGAAATTAATTAACACTCACAAAAATTATGTTAACCTCTTTCCTTTTTCGAAGACCGTTAATTATTTAAATACTCGGTCTTATCCTTGTTAATCTAGTTAATAAAATAAATGTTACAAATTGTATAATGTTATTGGAAATGACGATAGTAATTTATCTTCGCTGGCCACAAAGCGAAAGAAAACATTGTTCACAATATTGACACGTTTTTGTTCAATCGGGTTGGGGTCGAGAGGACCCCCCACTTCAAGTTTTATTGTATGTGACATTGCACTTTTAATGTATGGCCTAATGCATAAACTCTTAAAATATTCTCATTCTTTATTTTTAAACCCAGACGAAAAAAGTGTGTAAAAAATGTGACGTGTCTCTATATATGTGTTAATCTGTGGCACCTTAACTTTTTTAACGGATAGGCTGATTTCGATGCAGATTTTTTGTTATACAGATGACAAGACCAAACTTGGTCATAGCTAAATCATATGCAATTTTTTTTTATTTTAGTGTTATAGACAAACATATCCTACATTGATAAATTATACATTTCATTATATAAAATTATATGAATATTAACAATTAAAAATCAAAATTTTAAATAAACTACCTCATATAAGTGTTCTACAACGTATATGGTGATGTTTTTGTTCCTAAAGGCTTCGAGAATAATAATACAAATATTTGAAAACATTACACACCTTCAATTGCGGCCTCTGAAAATGTATGTAAGTAATGTTATTAAAATAAAATCCCTTTCGGATATATTTTGCCTGACCTGAATTTGTTAAGGACAAATTTTTAATATGACCCCATTTAATATTAGAGGAATAATCTATTTATGTAATTATGCTACTAGTATTCGTCGGGTTTGTTAACCTTTTCCGATCGAGGAACGTTACTATTGCTAAGGTCATCCTATTTGAGACTGAAGGGACTTCTTACTACTTTGCTTGAAACTCTAAACCTGTTACTGATTAAGAAAATTTTTTAGTAATTTGCTGTCAATTCCAACAATTTAAACTAAGCCTTAGCAAAAACATCAAAAATCGCTACGTCTTATCAATTGAAGCACACATATGAAACACATTTGCACTAAAAATATTTTGAGAGATCGTGCCAAATGATTCCATTACTGTTCATTGTGATATACTCAAACGCAATTGTCCCTACACAAAATGGTATCAAAATATAAAAAGATACAAGCGATTGTGTTCCTTGTATCGAAATTTTAAGGAATTGTATTATTTGTTCCAAAATAAATGTCTAAGTCATAAAAAAGTAAGAAACCTTACATTATAAAAATAACAAACGTATATCTTGAAGTCATTCGTCAAGGCACTTCATTCTTTTATTACAGTTCTTTGTCGGTTGTCTTGTTTTATATAGACGTATTCTTTTAAACCTTACAAGTTGACTATCACATCGTGAAAATTAGTTACTTCAGCTAGACGTGGGTGCCCTGGTTGTGTCTTACCTCTTTGGAGATATGGGCATGAAGATACTTTAAGAAGGAAAATGAGCAGATGAATTTTCTTATGGTGAATCATATACTAAATCAAGAACAAATTTAGGTTCAACTTTTCTTTCTAGTGTTAGCTCTCTTAATATATATAATAATATAAATAATAACCTTACAAGTTAACTATTACATCGTGAAAATTAGTTACTTCAGCTAGACGTGGGTGCCCTGGTTGTGCCTCTGCTAACTTCTTTTGAGATATGGGCATGAAGATACTTTTAGAAGGAAAATGAGCAAATGAATTTTCTTATGGTGAATCATATACTAAATCAAGAACAAATTTAGGTTCAACTTTTCTTTCTAGTGTTAGCTCTCTTAATGAGATTAATCTCATCAATCTTACATTATTTCTATATTTTTCGAGATTTTGAGTTATTTTACTTGTGAATGAAAATTAAATAGAGGTAATAAAAAATCTCCTCTGTTTTTTAACGATTTTGACTTAAAATTTAATTTGACTTATTGAGTTCTCGGTTTTGATCCCCGGTGAAGCAATAAATAAAGAGGAAATGTGTATTTTCAATTTATTTGTAAAAGTAACGTTTCCTGGATTTGGACATGTGCTCAGTTGGCGATAGCCTTGCTACCTATCACTTTGTGGACTTAGTGTCTTCCTCCAGCTAGTTGTAGGTGCCCTGGTTGTGCCTCTGCCTACTTCTTTGGGGAAATAAGCGTGAACGTGAACTTTTTTGGTTTTTATAATTTTTTTTGCTTACGCGAAATTAGCAAAATAAAGGCTTATTTTACATACTAGCTGCTACCTGCGGCTTCGCCCGCGTTTTCACAGAAACCCGGTGTGCGATCGGGATTAAAAATATATATGTAATAGCCTATATGTTAATCCAGGTCACAATCTATCTGTCTTCCAAATTTCAGACAAATCCGTTCAGCCATTCGAGCGTGAAAGAGTAACAAACATCCATACATTCATACTTACAAACTTTCGCATTTATAATATTAATAGGAAGGATGACACTTTTTTGATAAAGAATCTTAAAACCTGGATTTGCGACCACGTGTATTTAACTGACGTCCGTTGAGCTTTCGTAATTTAAATATGTAAAATTAATTGCTGTTCATTAGTCTCACTAAAACTAGACTATGGCACCAATTTCGCTAATTTTGGTTTTGAATTATATATCTAACACCAAGAAGGTTTAAAAGATAAGAAAAAGGGAAAAACTGCAAAGAAACTAGGAAAAACAACGTTTTTTTCCATACAAACTGAGCGGGTGGAAAAGTTAGCCGGGACAGTTACAATTCAATAAAAAGAAAATAATAAAACTAGTTATAACCGCAAGCACGGCAAAAGGCAAAATGGTTACGGATTCGATCCTTGTCTGTAATTTTTTTAAAGATTTGTTAAAATTTACCCCAAGCACTGGTAAATTTAAGTATAATATCTTAATTTTGTTTTTAAAAAATTGGTCAGTCGTACCTGAAAAATTCAAGTGTCCTTAAAGTTTTAAATATCTCGTATTGTTTTGAATTTGCCTTACGTAGTATATTTTGTTGATCCTATTGTTCAGATACTTAAAGATTGAAAGGCATTTGGATCTGATATTAATCAAAACATGGGTCGCAAAAAATGTATGGTCGCGTGGGCGGATGTGGGAACTAAAACAAATGGTGAGTTAGAACTTTGCGGTTATTTATTTTGGACGAATATTCAAATGTCTAAATTTAAAATGGCTATATCAGTTTTGGTTTTTTTTTGATGTTGGAAGGCAAACAAGCAGACGCTGCCTAGAGATACCAAAGGTGGTAATGATGCGTTACCAACCTCAGGCCGGGATGGTAGGCCTCGAGCAAGGGTAAGTTTACCGGCTACCTTACCCTCCAAACTAGAACACGTAATAACGTTATGGCGGCAGGAATATGTAAGGGGATGGTACCAACCCGGGTGAGTCGCTGCGAAACTCTACCACCTAGAGGGGAGGCAATGTTGCCGATGTTAATAAAACACACATTGCACATACAGAATAATTATATACATAAAATAAAGTCATGTTAGATACACTATTTGTAATTCAAGAGCGGCTGAACCGATTTGGCTGAAAATTGATAGGGAGTTAGCTAAGAACCAGGAAAAGTACAAAGTATGCTTTTTATCACTCTCAACTGTGACGAAACTAGGAAAAACATTTTAATGTATCCTATACAAACTGATTTGGTGGAATGAAATTTGTCGGAGCAATTAGTAAATAATAAATATCCCTGGACAAGATACACAAATTGAATCTAATCCCAAAGTAAGCAAATTTACTTATTATACTTGTGTTATGGGTTTAACGACTAGCCAAAAACACTAAGTCCCACAAAGTGATAGGTGGCAAGCCTATCTCGGGCAACGTTATTTTATTAGAAAATAAACGTTTTCCTTTTTTTAGTTGCCTGACCCGAGGATATTCTACTGGTTGGTTACGCTGTTTGCGCGACTCAGTTGACTAGATCCTTTCCAAATCAGTGGCATTACAAAAGCAGGAATATATAAGGTACAATTACCCCAACCTGTTACAGTATTTTAACGCCTAGTCACGGTGTTAGTGTTGAAGGTGCAAACGCTCATTTCCTACAAGTCCTCAAGAAAATCAATTTGCTCAAATGCCTAAGAAGCCAATTTTATAAGAACCTCATCAAGTGAAAATACGACGATTGGATGGTTTTTAATTGACCTACTAATTTAGTAGTTTTTAGAAGTCTAGTGATGTCCCGGCAACATCCTACCAGATAATTTAACGTAGGTTTTTTAAAGATTATTTGGTATCGCCTCTGTGGTCTAGCAGTTCAGTTGTTGGACTTGACTGCATGAGGTCCCGAGTTCGAATCGGGATTGGGGGAATCGGATCGGGCAACAAAAAGAAAATTAGGTTTTTCCAAATTTTCTAATAAAAAAAATGTTGCTCGGGATAGGATATGTGCCCGGTTGGCGATAGGCTTGCGACCGATCACATTGTGAGACTTAGTATCTTCGGCTAGTCGTGGGTGCTCTGGTTGTGCCTCTGCCTACCTCTTCGGGGATATGGGCGTGAAGATACTTTTTTTGTTTGGACTAAAAAATTACTAATTGTATTATAATTAGGTAAATACTCGTACATTTTTAATTATAATTTTAATTTAAATATTTTTGTTACATGGTTAAGTATCGCAAGTAATAAGTCGCACTACTAATATCATAAACGCGAAAGTTTGTACGTTTGCTTATAAAATACAAAATATTTATTTAAGTAAAATAAATATATTTTTGTTTATTTGATTGTTACTCCTTCACGCAAAATCTGCTGAACCGATTTTCATTAAATTGTAGCACAGATATAGAGGGTAACTTAGATTAACATATACATTTTTTATTCCTTAAAATATTTCTGTGGGATCATTAACCACGCGATCAATGCCGTGGGCAACAACTAGTATTTAATGAAAGTCAGAATATTGCGATGTACATTGAATATAGATGTTTAAACAGTACTAAATGCTAAAGTTCGTTGCCAACCTTAGATACCTAATCTTCCTAACCTTAACCTACCAAACCTTCTTAACCTAACCTAACCTTCGAACTGAAACACGATAATGGCGAGCATTGGTGTTATGGCGCCAAAAATAGCAATCCGGGCGAGTTTTAACAGGACACCTAGACCCTTACCGTTCTAATACTATTATTGAAACTAATAGAATAAATAAGCAATCTAATCATCATGTTATACAACTAACACGTGAAAAGCTCCCCTTTTTTTTAGATTGTAATTGTCAAAAATGTTTCATATTTTTTCATTTAATACTTTATATTCTCCGTGTTGGTCCAGGTCCACTATGTAAAATAAACTATCAGCCTCCTTTCCTGGTAGATCGAAAGAAGTGAGCATGGGTTAGATGTCACAACCAATAAGATCACTTGGAGCTTTTGCAGCAATTTTTCCTATTAATAGAAAGCCTAAAAAGGTTTGGATAGGTAATCCCGTTCTTGAGTTACAAAATTATAACGAAAAGTGGCACTGATTTTTATAAATCCTCCTCCGCTCCTTTTTTTATAGCTAACCCTAATAAAATTTATCCTGGATATCATCTATTCTGTCCGTATTTGTATTTTTGACAGGATAACAATAAAATGTGGAGCGAGTTTCGTGAAGTGAATGATATAATAACGTCCTCTGCTGCCCTTTCTGAGTATTCTGATTCTCTGAACTGGGCCTCTATCATTTATTTTGAGATGTGGAGGTGTCGATTTTAATTTATTATGTTGTCTACGACCTTACACAGACCTTGACCTCTGTATTGTTTTATGTTCGTCAGTAATTCAATTATTTTTTTATAAACAAAAAAGGATAAGTGTAATTCGTTTTTATTCATTTCCTTATGGTTAAAACGAATGATTAAAACAAATTGCTCTTGTTTTTTAAAGGTTATATGGTTTATGTTTATATTAAAATGTCAGTGTGTACGTATTTTTACATAAAATGATGGCATGGATTTCATTGAATTTTAGAAAAATTATAGATAAAATTCTGGCAAAGGATATAGTACATTTTTTTCCCGAAAACGGGTTCCTCTGAGAAAGCTGCGTATAATAAAATAATTTTCATTGCTAATTAAAATAGTTACATATTTTTACTAGTAGCTGTTACCTGCGTCTTCGCCCGCAATAAATTGAGATGTAAGCTATCTTACCATTCAAGTTAAAGCAACCTGCATAGGGTGTGTAAATTTGATTGAAATCGGTTAAGTAGTTTAGGAGTCTATAGCGGACAAACAACATGACACTTAATTTATATATATACTAGTTGTTACCAGCGGCTTCACCCGTGATAAATTGAGATGTAAGCTATCCTATCTTTCAAGTTAGGTTTAACTGCACACGATGTGTATATGATATTAAATTGGGTTAAGTAGTTTAGGAGTCTATCACGGACAAACAACGTGACACGCAATTTATATATATTAAGATTAAGATAACGCTTTTTAATATTTTAACCAAGACAGTGAAGCAGATTTCTCTGATGATAAAAGACAACCATGTCCTACAGATATTGCAGATATTTTGGTTGCATCGCTATTTTGAGCCCGGGATATGAGATATATTGTGGAAGCTACTCCACCGCAGGATCAGAACATGACAGTGTATAATGGTGTCATGAATAAGTAATTCGATGACTCCTCACTTACGCAACTTATTTTCACAGCTCACTTTTTATAACATTGGAAGGCAAACAAACAGACGGATTTCCTGATGGTAAGAAAGTCACGCCGCCTAGAGATACTAAAGTTGGTGCGTTGCCAACCTAAGGCCGAGATGTTAGACCTTAAACAAAAGTAAGTTTAACGGCTACCTTCCCTCCGAACCGGAACACAACAACAGCAAGCGCTGACGTTATGGCAGCAGGAATAGTAAGGCGGTGGTACCAATCCGGGCGAGTTGCTGCAAAACTCTACCACCTAGTAGGATATCACGGTGTTAGTGACTGGTAAGCCCATGCTCGTCTTTTACGAGCTGCCTGGCAAGAAGGCAGATGGGATATTCTGCAAAGGAGCCCGAACCAACACAGTTAGGTTAAGCGATATAGCCACTTGTTATAAAGTTTTTCTGTTTCTGATTTTGATTCATGTACCTAAAAGGCGAGTTTCAAGCATTGGGCGCTCTTTAGAGAACTTATGGCAAACAGAAAAAAGTTCTGATCTTAGAACTGATAGAAAAAAATGGGTACGGGCTAGTGGGTTTTCTTATAAGAAATATTCAATACTGCACTTGATATTTGAAAACTAACTGCTTTAGTTGTCAGCTTCTGAAACAATTTATTCACAACACTTACACTTTCTGCAATATATTTTTATTTTTAAAGTTTAGCCAACCGCTTTCGCTATTCAAGCGTCATCAGGGCTATATAGTATACAAAGTAAAAGTGATGTGAGTAAATTGTTCCAAAAATATAATTTCACCCAGCACCGACGATAAGAAGTATAGAAACAACTTCTGAAAGTTTGTTAATCCTACGTTTAAAACTCTTTTCTAAAAATTGTTAAAAATTGTTGGCTGTCTCAAAGTTTCATAGTCCGTATAATGGAAGATTGTTCAAAGCTACAGAATCTACGCCTAAGAATCTAGGTAGTACGGTTGTTTTTTTTCATTCGTTAAGACATTGGAAGGCAAACAAACAGACTTATTTCTTAATAGTAACAAATTTGCTAGAGACACCAAGGTGGTTATGGGTTGTTGCTACCCTGACGCCCGGATGATAGGCCTCAAGCAAAAGTAAGTTGACCGGGTACCTTATCCTCCGAAACGGAACCCGTCAACGGCAAGCGCTGACGTTATAGCAGCGAGAATACGTATAGTAAGTAATCCGAGCAAGTCACTGCAAAAAGCTATCACCTAGTTAGACGTTACAGTGTTAGTGATGGCAAACCTATGGTCCCCTTTTACGAGCTGCCTGGAAGGAAGGCAGTGGTGGCTTATTCTTCAAAGGAGCTGGACCAACACTACACGATTAATATTAAGTACAAATACGTTATTTTTTTTAAACATTATCGTGTTTCATCTTATCCTACTAATATTTTAAATATGAAAAATTGTATGTTTGTTTGTTACTTCTTCACGCCAAATCTGCTGAATGGATTTTCATGAAATTTGTCATACGTACAGGGTAACTTGGATTAACACATAGGATAGTCTTTATCCCGAAACAATGTTCTTGTGAGACCAGTAAACACGCGGGCAACGTCGTGGGCAACAGCTAGTTATTATTATAAATACGAACGTTTGTACGTTATTAGTTTTTTTAGTTTTTACTCCGTCATGAAAAGCCTGCTGATACGATTTTTATGAAATTTATCGCACATATAGAGGGTAACTTGGATTAACACATAGGATTGTTTTTATCTCGATTGTAAAATTGTTTCTTTGGGATCATTAACCACGCGAGCAACGCCACGGGTAACATCTAGTCTTTCCTAGTATTATTTGCTCCTATTTTCTGGTATTATTCACTCGGTCTATATCCTGCGCTATAATGAGTATCCAGAACCGGCGTGTTTGTATGAAAAGATTAATGAGTGTATAAGAAGTTAGGCAGATCTGCAGAAATGGGGCACTCAATACCCTTACTACACTTAAATTGATTGGGCTAGAAGATGCTTGTGCTTTTCCTGATTAGGATAAACACATACTGGTTTTAAAAACACAAGACAGAATTGATGTATTACTCAACATAAAAAACATTGTAAAGCCTTATAATGTTTAACCGGATTAGTAGATTGCAGGCTACTCTTACTTAAAAATTGGATCACTGCAACAGTGAGCACTGATGCTATGTCAAATAAAGTGTAGCAGTTAAAATTGACAAATCATTATATTAAATAAATTAATGAACATTTTAATACTACCAAACGAATTACTGGTAAATTATATTACAAATCCCCTCTATAGTCGAATGGTCTGATGTTAGTGTATGTTCCCGGTTGGCAATAAGTTTGCCACCTATCACACGGTGAGACTAAGTAGTACTTTTGGCTAATCGTGTATGTCCCGGATTCATCTCTGCTTATCATCTCGCGTATAGAGCGTGAAGATACTTATTTGAAAGTATTTCAAGTTTTAAAGCACTTGAAAATATTTTTAAAGGGGTCTTAAAAACAATACGTTTAAATACTGTAAGAGGGTCATATAATTGCATCAATTCCTGTGCACACCTAATGCCACTGAATATTCACGAGCCTCGTATTCGATTTCTGGCTGGCATTTATGTAATAAAATATCTTTTTCTATATTTCGAGGTCTGAATGCTACCGAATTTGTTACGGTATTTATTTTTGCATTTACATTTAATATTATAGTTTAGCTACTAACACCTTTAACTC
>NJDC01001929.1:34917-48090 GCA_002245475.1 Calephelis virginiensis | reverse complement strand
TCAAAGGAGCTGGACCAACAAACACTACACGATTAATATTAAGTACAAATACGTTATTTTTTTAAACATTATCGTGTTTCATCTTATCCTACTAATATTTTAAATATGAAAAATTGTATGTTTGTTACTTCTTCACGCAAAATCTGCTGAATGGGTTTTCATGAAATTTGTCATACATACAGGGTAACTTGGATTAACACATAGGATAGTCTTTATCCCGAAACAATGTTCTTGTGAGACCATTAAACACGCGGGCAACGTCGTGGGCAACAGCTAGTTATTATTATAAATACGAACGTTTGTTTGTATGTTAGTTTTTACTCCGTCACGAAAAACCTGCTGAAACGATTTTTATGAAATTTATCGCACATATAGAGGGTAACTTGGATTAACACATAGAATTGTTTTTATCTCGATTGTAAAAATGTTTCTGTGGGACCATTAACCACGCGAGCAACACCGCGGGCAACATCTAGTCTTTCCTGGTATTATTCGCTTCTATTTCCTGGTAACATTCGCTCGGTCTATATCCTGCGCTATCATGAGTATCCAGAACCGGCGTGTTTGTATGAAAAGATTAATGAGTGTATAAGAAGATAGGCAGATCTGCAGAAATTGGGCACTCAATACCCTTACTACACTTAAATTGATTGGGCTAGAAGATGCTTGTGCTTTTCCTGATTAGGATAAACTCATACTGGTTTTAAAAACACAAGACAGAATTGATGTATTGCTCAACATAAAAAAACATTGTAAAGCCTTTTAATGTTTAACCGGATTAGTAGATTGCAGGCTACTCTTACTTAAAAATTGGATCACTGCAACAGTGAGCACTGATGCTAAGCCAAATAAAGTGTAGCAGTTAAAATTGACAATTATTATATTAAATAAATTAATGAATATTTTAATACTACCAACCGAATTACTGGTAAATTAAATTACAAATCCCCTCTTTAGTCGAATGGTCTGACGTTAGTATATGTTGGTTGGTCCCGGTTGGCGATAAGTTTGCCACCTATCACACGGTGGGACTAAGTAGTGCTTTTGGCTAATCGTGTATGTTCCGGATTCATCTCTGCTTATCATCTCTCGTATAGAGCGTGAAGATACTTATTTGAAAGTATTTCAAGTTTTAAAGCACTTGAAAATATTTTTAAAGGGGTCTTAAAAACAATACGTTTAAGTACTGTAAGAGGGTCATATAATTGCATCAATTCCTGTGCACACCTTATGCCAATTAATATTCACAAGCCTCGGATTCCATTTCCGGCAGGCATTTATATAATAAAATATCTTTTTCTACATTTCGAGGTCTGAATGCTACCGAATTTGTTACGGTATTTATTTTTGCATTTACATTTAATGTCGTAGTTTAGCTACTAACACATTTCACACAAGCATATAAATTGCCTACTTTAAGATTAGATGACAGATATTAGTTTTGATGTACCTATTATTTACTACTGTCAAAATTTATAAGTAAATAAGCCAAATTTATTTCGCTTATGAAAGAGGGCATTAACACTTTTAGTCCTTTCAAGTGTACTCAATTCAGATATGAAATTTTACGATCACGTTTTAAACTTCAACGCGGTTGTTAAGATTTAAGCAATAAAATGATAACATAATATATGATAACGTGACTGGGTTTTTATTGTACTTTTATTATTTTGAAATCACACTTTATAAATAAAAAACGTATTTTTAAATCAGATAAACAAAATTCAACAAATTAACTCAGCTTAATTTGGAAGATTGAAATAAAAAGTTTGGGTATCTCACCCTTTTCTATTAAGTGATAATCGCAAACAATTTATACGGAGTTGATATTATGTAGTTCAGTTTACGTTAAAAAATCTTAAATATTGAAGCAACCATTTTTTATTTTTATTTTTATTTTTATGACATTGGAAGGCAAACACGTAGACGAATTTCCTGATGGTAAGAAATTCATATCGCCTAGAGACATCAAAGGTGGTAATGGTGCGTTGCCAACCTGAGCCCGGGATATTAGACTACGAGCAAAAGTAAGTTTACCGGCTACCTTATCCTCCGAACATGGCGGCAGGAATAGGTAAGGCTTTGGTACCAATCCGGGCGAGTCGCTGCGAAAGTCTACCACCTAGTCAGTTGTCACGGTACTAGTATCGGCAAGCCTATGCTGTTTATTTATTAGCTATTTATAACGATAGTAAAAATATATTTTCGTTAATTATATAAGAAAAGTCAGTGGTAGCAACAAATTGAATATTCAGTATTTAAGGTTTGATACTCATATCGCCATCTATGCGTAGTAGTGTGTACTACGTTGTGCGCGCGTGCGCTTGAGTGACAGGTTCAGAGATTACGCGACGACATTGACAAATGTGAACTTTCGACTTCAACGCGCGCGCGGCAGTCGTAAATTATATTTTCAACTTGGTTGATTGCAATTGTAATTAAGAATCTCGTTCAACCTAATTAAATACATTTATTACTATTTTGCAAGCAATAAAGAATCATGAGTATTACAATTATAAAATAGGATTCTTTTAAAAATTACAATCCGTTATTTCCACATGATCTGTACATTAATTTCCAATAATATTTAATATATTAATATTAATATTAAACATATTTTATAAATTAAGCAGTTACAATGAAATATTTTAAACTTCATTTTTCTTCTGCATTGATTCATCTGGATTTGCCTTTGTAACCTCACTAGCTGTTGCTCGCTGCGTTGCCTGCGTGATCAATGTTGCCACAGGAACATTTTTTTCTGGATTAAACTATCATATGTGTTGATACAAATAAGTAAGTAGTAAGAGAGGGTCTCTGTGTGTGCCAAATTGTATGAAAATCGGATCAGCAGTTTTGGCATGAAGGAGTAACAAACAACAGCGAGTATTATATAATATTATAGGCTCTGTGGTCTAGTGGTCTGTCGTCGGACTTTACTTTTTAAGGTCCCGGGTTCGACTCCATGACAAAAAATTGAAGATGTATATTTTTATTTTTTTTAATAAACAATTGAAAGCCAGCCGTAAAGTAATGACAATATTAGTTATCTCGTAGTTGTTTCACCAGCAAAATTATTCGTTCGTAAAAAAAAGGACCGACACTCACGCATGTTTTTTAAAAATATATTTAGCCTAATACAAACAGCAAGTCTTTTTTAATACCCGATGAGAAAAGGGGTGATGTTATAAGTTTGACCTTATTTGAGTGTATTTCTATCGGTGGTATTTGGTTCGGTTTGAAAAGATTGTTCAATTTTGATCAGGATTTACTTTAAAGTTAACATGCTCGAGATAGTTTTTAGCTATATTATATGTAGGTTTTTAGGATGCTATTCGATATTTTTACTTCATTAATTGACAAAGAATTAACAAAATCTAGGGACTCCCAAAAATATTGTAATGTATTTCAGTTTGACAGTGACAGTCAATCAAATATTTGAAAGAATTAAAGATTTTGGTAATTTCTTTTATGTCATTTAATAGTGAACAAGAACCAAGCTCTCCTGATGGTAAGAGATGCCTTAGATGCTTTTAAACTTTTTCGTTTGGGATTACTAACGCTTTTTTAATTGCTTCAATGTTGCTAATCTCGCGGTTTTTACTTGAACGAATTTTTGAGCCGAGCAGAATACTCAGCCAGAGACATCATTATTTATATAGATTGGGCTCTTCCCTACAACGCCAGTAAAAAGTGTTGTCTCCTGAGGGACCTTACCTCGACTTAGTGCTGCAATCTCGTTACTAGTGGATCGATTGGAGGGAATGCGGCCCGTCGTCGTCGCCTCGCGGAAAATAGTTCAATCTAGATGCTAGCAACCGTTATCGTTATAAGGAGGATCTGATATTACATGACGATATAACTAATAATGCAACAGTCGACTCGACGATGTATAGAAAATGGTCAGAAAATTTTGAAGTTTATACCAAGTATACACAATAAAACATAGATAAGAACATATTTTGCTAATAAATATTCATTAAGTTGATTAAAAGTGCCATTTAACCTATAACCCAAGATATAATTAATTTTAGTTAATTGCGTAGACTTTTAATTAAGAATAATCTTAAGCTGTGTTCACATGGTACAATCAATTTACAGATAAAGTGATTATTCGAAACTTTTATAAAGTCTTAAAACTAAAATTGAGCAAATAAATATATTTTACTTTGAAGCGACTACGAAAAAAAATTGGTATATGTTCGACTCCTTTTTTTTCTTACAGTAATCGATTTTACCGTCATTTATAAACCGCCTCGTTGGTCGAGTTGCTTGCGTACATGCCTAACTACATAGACCAACCGCGAGGCTCGGGTTCGATTCCCGACGGGGGCAGGCATTTGTGTGATGATCATTTAGAAGTCTGCATTTCCGGGTCTGGGTGTTTGTTAAATTTATTCTGGTATTTATTTAAGTATTTCTATGTATTATTATCGTTGGCTAACACCCATAACACAAGCAAAAGTGTGTGACTTGTCCAAGGGATATTTAAGGGGTATTTATAAACATTTATTTGACAAAACGCACTTTCAATGTGGTTTAATCTAGATGCGATGATGGAATCCTAAGGAAATTAAGGAAAATATTCAGTTTTTTGTAAAAATTACTCATTAAAATAGAAGTTGTTTTTTTGCAGTTTTACTGAGCTAAGATATGTACACCAAATTACGTAGATATAAAAAAAAACTTCTATGCTAAAGTAGATTTAAAACCAATTAATCGTTTCAAGTTTTTAACGCTAAGAAAAAAAGTAGTATCTTCATGTCCATATACCCCAAGAGGTAGGCAGATACTAGGAGGTAGATGGAGTGCTGTATTCTAACTGCCCAGAATTGGTAACATCGCCTTATCTATTCCTAAAAGTAAAAGTAAGTAAGCAAGTTAGATCCACGACCCCACGTACCTCACGAGTAGCCGAAGACAGTCATACACTGTGATAGGTGGCAAGACTATTGCCAACCGGGCACATATCCAATCCCGGGCGATATTACTTTTTATTAGAAAATTGAAAATATACATTCTCTATTTTTTTTTAACCCGGGACCTCAAGATGTCAAGTCCTGAGCCAAACCACTATACCACAGAGGCAATAATATTTTATAAGACTAGCTGTTGCCAATCCCGGGCAGCTTTATTTACACAGAAAATTAAAAATACGAATTTTCTACTTTTTGTCGCCCTACCCGTGGATCGAAACCGAAACCTCAAGAAGTCAAATCCGACGCCAGACCGCTAGATCACAGAGGCGATTTTAACACTAAAGTAGTTTATTTTTAAAGGCACTAAGAAGTTGCTAGACTTCGAGACTGAACTTTAGAATTTTTGATGAAATTTTAATTACTAATTTATACACTTATTTGTAACATAAAAACTGCATCGCAGTTAATTCAACATTAATGATGCCACAGATATAGATACATACATACACAGTCACGTAAAAATATAACAACCTTTTTTTACACCAGGGGTTAAAATCTACATTAGACTTGATTCGATAGAATCAATCAGTTAAAAAAATTATACTGGTCACTTTTTTCGTCCAATGTGAATTTGTAAAATAACCTCTACTAAGGTCATTTTTAAGTGTGTTTTCAAAAGCTATCAAACAAAGATATGTTTCTGATAAAATTAAGACAAAGTTTTTAACGAAATTGACAATAAAAATTAGTTACTTTTGTATTTCTTATTATATTGATATGATTTTCATTTATTTTTATTACTTAACTAAAAACTTCTAATTGATGTAAAAAATATGTAACGTCTAATTTATCCTGCTCCTTTAGAGCGATGATTTAATAAATTCTTAAAAACAACGTATTTTCAGAATTTCTATTAAATAAAATAACAATGAAAACATGCGTTCTGCAGCTTAGCTGTTTATTTTTTGGAAAAACTACAAACCGGTAACCCCACGTATTTCGTTTTAACAACACTTTATTTAATAATATGTGAGTACTTGATTAATAGAGCGAGAATATTTTTCAGAATAATAATGAAGACTAACAATGTGAATGTAGCCTAAAAAATTAAATATCTTAAGAATAATTTGAACGTCACTTATCAGATAAAATCATATGCAGTTTATGTAATGATACAAAACAACCTGTGACTATATTAGATGTGACTCATTTTGAATTCTTCAGATTTTGCTAGATAATTGAACGAGTTTTACAACGTCAGAAAACTGGCACCTTATTTTTTATTAGTATTAATGCTAGCTTAATATAACTAACCTTAAGTGACCTGTTGGAAAATGCAGAAAGGGTTGGACGAGGAAGCTAGAAGAAACCTGTGCTCTTTTTCTTTAATTCATAATATTAGTACATGAAGCAAAAACTTTGGTCCTCTTTTTACGAAAATTGCGTGGACTGAGGAGTATAAAATTCGACACAGTTGTAGTTTATGTGTAGGAAAACTGAAGAATGGTAATATTTTTATAATAATCCTTACAAACTGCATTATACTAACAAATAAAACATTACACCTACTACTACACATTTGAAACACATAAAAAAATATTGCTGATGATAAAAGAACACAGATGGCGCCCAAACTATTTTCATAATGTTTGGAAACAAAGTAGTTGGACTTGATAATTAATGAAGATACCGTTTTTAACTTATAATTTGTTATGGTCGAATTTCAATCACTGAACGATCACTAGTATTGTTCATTTTATAAAATTAATTTATATAGACCTATATGGAGGATCATTATGGAAAGGAATTCAGTCTTCAATTCGGTTTGAATTTAATAAATAGTTTTTTTTAAAAAAAAAGGACCAAATGCGGGAGATTTAACCTCAGAAATTATGACAGTAGAATTTAATTAGAAAAAACGCTTCTGTGTGTAGCTTAATTTTCAAGATTTTATTTTGAAAGTACTTTAAAGTTATTTATAATTAGTGCATATACAATTTCTCAGTATGTAGTCTTCGTAGCACATTCAGTAATTAGACAACAACGAGTGATTAGTTTAGACTAGCATTAGACATAAGTTACAAGTATTTTTTGTGGAATATGACAGCGGACACCATAAAATTATCGGTGACATATTTTCCCGTGGTCGATATGTTAAGCTTAATATAGGGAATATCCTTCTGTTCTGGAAAATGCCAGTCATTATGGCAGCGGTATTGGATAAGGCTGTGGAACCTTGCTAGGGTATGTTGCTGTACCACCACCACCTGTTTTTTTTACGTTCTAATCATTAATATCACAACTAATCATCTATATTTTTAGACATAGCGTGTCTTTTATAAATCATATAAATATTTTACTGTGCCTATAATTTTCAAAATAAAGAGTAAAGTATCTTGAACCCTGAAAAGATAAGAAAAGACACAACCAGGTCATCTACGACTTGCCAAAGACAACAAGTCCCACAATGTAATCTGGCAAGCCTATCGCCAATTAAAAATATAAATTATAACTATCATGACATCAGAGAAATCGAGTAAATTAGAAACATTGTAAAACTTTGATTATATTTGATCTCTGATTCATCTATCGTTTTGTCTACTCATAGTTCGCAAATTAATTAAGCAACTTTTATGACATATATAAATGTGTGTAATTTATTACTAATGTTATGAGTCAAATTATCTTAAAACTGATCATTTGGTTGAATTAGTTTATTTTATCTATTAAAAATATGCTACAACTTAAACTATGAAAATATTGTACCAAATTCATATAACAATTGGAATCAAACAAAGCTTGTACTATATTTTTTTTAAATTAGCTCTTTTTGAAATTATTCAGTCTACAATAAAAAAACATTTATTTCTTTTACAAATAGTTTACAGAAGCAATACTCAAAACAAAACAACAAAGTAAAAGACTGGTCTGCACTAGGATATCATAGGACACCTTGTGTTAACAAATCACCAGACCCCACTCCAGATCACAGTGATTTATCAAAGTAACAGGGATATCGACAAATACTTATACAAAAAACTGTTTCATTCGTTAAAACATATTTGTAAATTGTTACACACAAATTTTCTGGAAAATTTTCTCCGTACATTTTTACGATTCATAAACTACATCCACGCAAAACCTGCGACATACAAAAGGGTATATAAAATATTTTCCAATGATTGCCTCATTCTTAATTACTATCACCAAACGGCTAACTTGCATTTAATCCTGTAAAAGGACATCGAATGACAAATACGGTGGGCGCCTAATAAACTTGGGTGATCTTCTATCTCAGAGCTTCTCAAACTGTAAACCACAAATTTATCTTAGACTAGCTGCTACCTGCGGCTTCACCCGCGTTTTCACAGAAACCCGGTGTGCGATCGGGATTAAAAATAGCCTATATGTTAATCCAGGTCACAATCTATCTGTCTTCCAAATTTCAGACAAATCCGTTCAGCCATTCGAGCGTGAAAGAGTAACAAACATCCATACATCCATACTTACAAACTTTCGCATTTATAATATTAATAGGATTAACGTGACGTAAATTTTTTAATATATTTTCTTAATGTTATATACAAATTCAATATTATTATCATTAAAAACTTAGTGTTATCAGTACAAAAGACAACAATCCAAAAATATACTTATTCCAAAGATTCAATGTCATTGAGTTTAGAAAGTAAGGTAGTTGGAAAACTTACACAAGCAAAAGGCTTAGGCTTAAAAGTTATCATTTCGGGTGTTTGTAGGTATTGCATGTTATTTCTCATCAAAATGGCTGTCTATTTGGCAATTTTAAAAACATATTCGTAACTGTGTCACGCATAGCATTACCTGAAAATCATACTAATGTTATAAATGCGGAAGATTGTAGGTATATTTGTTTGTTAGTTAGCGGGCAATAGCTAGTACTTAATAAATGCAACAAAAGAGTAAATTAAATCATTCTAAATTACATTTTAGAAAACTTGGCAATTTGATAAAAATAGTCCTATCAAACTTACTCATAGTACCCATCCAGTACCTAATCATTATATTAAAACCTTTCCGAGCAAAAAACTGGCAAAAAAATTTAAATGGAACCGTAAAGCTATAAGTTTGAGTAACTCTGACCTATCTCATACATTACTTGGTTTTTACGAGAACCTGCGCGTGCCCTATATGGTTCTATATAAAAACATCAGTGCATTCAATTTGTTAAGCCATGTATCAATAAAACCTTAAGAGATACGTCCTATTGCGATGGTTAAGATCGTTTTGAACTGGTTTCCTGTTTGAGTTTGTTTGCTCCACTGGTTACTCAAATTTTTTGAAGTGAAAACTCCTTTGGCGGCGTTGCGCACTTTCGTTTGGAATGTTGGTGTTGTCATGTTTGTGTACGGTAGCGCAATAAATGAACATTTTATTATACCACATAAATGATAGTATTTTCATACTGATAATTAAAGCAATTCGTGCAAAATTATTCCCTAACCATTCCAAAATATCAAAAATGCACAACGTTAATATTCAAGTTTTCACTTCTGCCGTCAATCCCGGAGTGCAACCCGTTGTTTCTTTAATACAGTTTTCTTATAAAAAAAAGTAGGTATCTTCCCGTCCGTATCCCCAAAGAGGTAGAGATATCTACCACCAGTAAGTGCTTAATTACATATCGTGTTATATTTTAAAGTTATCGCCAAGCGGTAACATATCCAATTCCGAGCAACTTTTTTAACAAACATCTGAAAAATACACAGTTGCAATTGCGCGACCCGGGAATAAAACCCGGACCTCATGTATTCAACGCTAATACCGGATTATAAGACCACAATAATTACCACTATAAAGATGTGTTATTAACTGGATGTAAATAAATGATCCAATTTTGATTTGAAAATTTACAATGACAAATATTTACAAACGGTTTTAGTGTTCGTTTTACAGTTTTTAAGAATGGAACCTGAAACATCTAAAAAAATTGAATTATTTCATAAAAAGTTTTGAAATCGTTGCATTTGTCTGCAAGCGGTATGATAAACTTACTTAATACTTACCCACTTAAACATCTTGACGTCGAGATGGGTTATTACCATTAGTATCTTTAGAGTATATATATGTAAATGACAAACCAGTTATCAAGGACCGTATTTACAAACGAATATGACTTAAAAAAAGAGCGCACTCATTCCTTAAAAGTCGGTAACGCATTTACTCCTGGTGTTGCGGATATCCGTGGGCGGAGGTAATTACTTTCCATCAGGTGACCGACTTGCTCGTTTGCTACCTCTTACATAAAAAATGGCAAACGTTGGGATAAAACGTAGTATATTTTCAGAATTTATACATATCATCACGCCAAGTCCCTTGTAGCTTAAGTAGAGAATATGGATTTCAGTTTTTTTTATAATATTGAAAGGCAAATAAGCAGACGTATTTCCTAATGGTAAAAAATTCACGCCGCATAGAGACACCAAAGGTGATAATGGTGCGTTGTCAACTTCAGGCCGAGATGTTAAACCTCGGGCAAAAGTAAGTTTACCGGCCTAACCTTACCATCCCAACCGGAACACGTCAACGGCAAGCAGTATCGTTATGGCGGCAGGGAAAGGTAAGGCGATGGTACCAGTAAGTGGTGGCTGCGAAACTCTACCACCTAGTAAACAGTCAGTTAGTTAGTAGTAGTAGTCAGTGTTTATATATGTGCACATCCTTATTTCAGCATAAGTTCTAGATGCGTTATGGGAAATATTTAGTAATCTCATATGATAATTATAATACATTATCATTCCTATTGACAATAAATTCATTCTCTAATTTACGAGTATTTTTATTTGAATTTTTAACTTTGTCCCCGTGTTGGTCCGGGCTCCTTTGCAGAGTAGACCATATGCCTTCCTGCCAGGCAGCTCGTAAAAGGCGAGCATGGGCTAACCGTCACTAACACCGTGACATCCTACAAGGTGGTAGAGTTTTGCAACCATTTTGGTACCACCGCTTTACCTATACCTGCCGCCATAACATCGAACACTTGCCGTAGACATGTTCCAGTTCGGAGGGTAAGGTTGCCGGTAAACTTACTTTTTCTCGAGATCTAACATCCTGGCCTCAGGTTAGCAACGCACCATTAACACTTTTAGTATCTCTAGGCAGCGTGAATTTCTTACCATCAGGAAATCCGTCTGCTTATTTGCCTTCCAATATCATAAAAAAAACTAGAATGTTATCCTAGCATTGAGTACTTCGTAACATCAACATACATTCCCAAATTGTAATGAATAAATTTCTTAATTTCTCTTTTTAAATTTCGTCTGTGGTCTAGCAGTCCGGCGTTGGATTTGACTTCTTTAGGTCCCTGGTTAGATTCCTTGGTTGGGCAACAAAAAAATTAGAAAATGTCAATTCAATTGTCTATATAATAGCGCTGCCCGGAACTTGATGTATGTGCCTAGTTGGCGATAAGCTTGCCACCTATCACATTGCGGGACTTAGTGTCTTCGGCTAGTCGTGGGTGCCTTGGTTGTGCCTCTGCCTTCCACTTTGGGGATATGAGTGTAAAGATAGTTTTTTTTTAATTTACGTTATAAAAATATTAGAGATTTTATTGGTAATTTATTTATATTACAGCAGGTTACACAATTACTGTGGTAATATCTATTTATTTGTAACTGGTCTTAAAGTGTGTGGTTGACCTATGGATTTTACGAGTATGTGCAAGCTTAAACGATGTCGCAGATAAATACCTAATACAGCCTGTGCTACGACATGATAAACAACTCAGAATCTTTTGAACAATCTAACGGTAGCGTATTAGTCACAGCATCCTATTACTGTAATTTTTTCATGACGATTCCCTTGCGGGGTAGGCAGAGATATAGTGCCAAATATCATGATCCTTGCAAACTTGTCCAGGCATTTTTACTACTCTTTTTATTCAAGTGCGTTGCCAACCTGAGGCCTGGATGTTAGGCCTCGAGCTAAAGTAAGTTTACCGGCTGCTTTACCCTTCGAACCGTAATACGTCAACGGCAAGCGCTAACGTTATAGCGGCAGGAATAGGTAAGGCGGTAGTACCAATCCCAACGAGTCACTGTGAAACTCTACCACCTTCAGATATCACGGTGGTAGTGAAGGTAAGCCCTATACTCGACAAAATAAATGAATATACATTTTTTCACGCATAGTCCCTTCATGGTATGCAAGGAATATAATGCCAAATATTACACACGTACATTCACATACATTATGGTTTCGGAGACTCTTGCCCACCACCTTAGGATAACAGTTGAGCGACTTGCTATTGAAATGTCAACTTAGCCAGGTCTCCCTTCGTATGCAATTTCAAAACTTGAACACTGGTTCAATGTAAATAATCTTTTTTTTGAACGAAAAAAAAACTAATTGTATTAAATTTTCAATGCCAAATGTAAGGCAAGTAGATACCAACGTACAACTTAATGGGAACAAGTTGGACCTCATAGATTCTACTACGTTTTTAGGAATAAAAGTTGATAAGAAATTGCAATGGGGCCCACACATTGATAAACTTGCAATTAAATTAAGCTCAGCAGCGTATGCTGTTAAGAAAATGAAACAATTAACTGATGTAGAAACCGCTAGGATGGTTTATTTTAGTTATTTTCACAGCATCATGTCGTATGGAATTCTTCTCTGGGGAAGTTCTGCCGAAGTCAATACTATATTTATTTTACAAAAGAGAACCATAAGGGCAATTTATAACCTAGGCCCAAGAGTTTCCCTGAGAGAAAAAAAGAGAGGTGGTAGATTTATTATTACGAGTATATAGACCCGTCACAAGTGCCTCTTGTAGGTTTATGTGAAATAAAGATGATTCATTATTATTATTACCAGTTATTAATATTACATCTTATTTTTTAAGTTTATTTAAAATAAAACAGTTAAAAATATAAACATAAAAAATAGTATCCCAAAGACAGTGGTCTTAAAACTAAACCGTCAGTGGTCAGGGAGACAGACTGAGGAATCTCCGTACAATGCGGGCCGTACCCAAAATTGCTGCCTTCTGAATCCGGCTCTTGACCCAAGGTTGAAGAGCGAGTCTCTTAAGATATTGGTCGAGACTCTTCGCTATAAGACCGTTTACTGAAACAACTATCGAGACAATTGTTGTTGAAACAACATCCCACATGTCGGTCACCTCGTGAGCCAAGTCTATGTATTTTGATATTTTTTCCTTCTCAGCTTTCACGAAGTTAACGTCACATGGAACAGTGATATCAACAAG
>NJDC01001929.1:7923-19781 GCA_002245475.1 Calephelis virginiensis | reverse complement strand
CTATTTTTCCATACACTTTTGATGCTAAACTGATCAAACTAATGGCCCTGTAACTTGTACAGTCCATACGTGAACCCTTGCCTTTATACAAGGGCACGATGAACGCACGTTGCCAGTCTTCGGGTACTCTGCCGGTCTTCCAACGTCTAGACATTTAAAATATTATTAAAAGTAAATGTTATTAAAAGTAAACTAGAAGAGCATAGGAGACAGATTTCGTAAAGGTAGGAAATACAAGTTTCCCAAAGACATAAAATACGTAAAATAGATTAGATAACCTACACTGGCAAGTACAAATGTAATGGATGTATAGGAGAGAGGTAGTATAGTATTTCTTAGAGAAATTGGAAATTGGAATCATATATGTAATTTTAGGTACTTTTAGACACAGTAATAGAGAATTATTAACATTTAGTTACAAATCAATTCAACGGATCCGATAAAATAATTCACTGCTTACTATTAACTAATTGTTAATAATTCACCGTGTTGTGTTTTGCAGCACCTATAATGATTTACTCGTTTCCGACTTCCAATATTGCATGAATCCAGCTTCAAAAGTAACCCTTCAGATGGGAATGGTTAATGTTGGAATCGTTAATCCTAATCTAAATTTAAAAACTTAACACTTTCACTGTCCATGCATTATATTTAATGTATTGGGTAGCTGGCTTAACACGTCCGTGCATAATGTGAAATGTACTGTATATTAATTTTAATCTAGGTGCCGTTTTTGTTATTTTTTTTAATAAGCATCCTTAACACAGACCTACCAATCAAACAGCACACAAGAACAGCAAGTTACAAATTATCCGAAACCTTCGTTTGCAATTTCCTTACATTTTTAAAAAGCATTCTTATTTATTTTTTGGTAATCAATAAATGTCTACTATTAGAGTTAAATAGTAAAGTTCTATTCTAAAATCAAAATATTATTGTAATGATTCGAATTCGTCTAGAACTTAGCACACTTGATTTTGGGTAAGTACTATTTTATTTAGCAACATATTTTTTTTAATCTTTAGTCCAAAAATATAAAACTTAGCGCAAACAAATTAGACGATAGAAAAATACATCTTTTATACATAAAAAAAGATAGTGGGGTTGCGACGCTAGAAGCTGTGTGGTTAAGCTGTATAAGTTGTATAATAAAGCAGAAAGTAAATTTGCAGGCTATCTCGTTCTATCGAACTCCAATTTAATCATGTAAAAGACCAGAAACATGTCATAAAAATGACCAGTACAAGTTCCCCGTGTTGGTCCGGGCTTCTTTGCAGAATTGACCATTTGCTTTCCTGCCAGGCAGCTCGTAAAAGGCGAGCATAGGCTTTTCGTCAGTAACGCCGTAACATCCTACTAGGTGGCAGAGTTTCGCAGCGACTTCCCCGGATTGGTACCACCGCTTTACCTATTCCTGCCACCATAACGTCCAATGCTTGCCCTTGACGTGTTCCGGTTCGGAGGGTAAGGTAGCCAGTAAACTTACTTTTGCTCGAGGCCTAACATCCCAGCCTCAGGTTGGCAACGCACCATTACCACCTTTGGTATCTCTAGGCGGTGTGAATTTCTTACCATCAGGAAATCCGTCTGCTAGTTTGCATTCCATTATTTAAAAAAAAAGATGTTACGATACTAATTTTCGTGATTAATAACTCTTCTATTTAATCAAACTAGGTTTTGGCTACACCAACTTTGGATCAATAAGATATATTTTATCTTAAAATTTAAAAATATTTTTTAAATGAAGCGCACTAAATTTAAACAAAACATAATAAAACACGGAAATGACTTTTTTTATAATTTATTAACAGTTGATTTTGATTTATGCTCAATTATGATTTCTAACAAATTATTATGCTTCATCATATGTTTATTTCATATAAAAACCAATTAAAATTATCGCTATAAATACCTAAATATATTTATTTAAAATTATTTAATAAACTTATCGTAATTTCTGTAATATTAAATAATATTTAAAATTAAAGTTTGACAAACAGCTCTGAACTATTTTTACAACTCTTTTAATGGACTTTGGTGTTACAAGTGCTAAGAAAAGCTCAGCTGCCTTTAAAAGTGTTCTGAACTGAGAGGTTGCCACAAATTAATTAAACCTGCCTTCTATAAAATGTCACGACTTGTAGCAAAGATAATTAAGCTAATTATATATCTCATAAGCTTAAAAGTGAAATAGTAAAGGTGATGGTACACTCGGATAATCAGTAGATTTGCCGAAGTATTTTTTTTAAATTTGCACGCTTATCAAAAATTGTTTCCAAAAACGTATCTTAAAAACTTTAAATAACGTAATTCACCCCGCTTATGTCTAGTCAATTTTATAGAATACAGCTTGGTTTTTAATTAGTCTCTCTTTTAAATAATTACATCCATTATAAGTTCAGCAGTTGACATGCTAAGTCAAATTGAGACTTCATTGTGTAAGTATATTGCTAGAATGTATTTACGCGTTAATAGGTTACATAACGTAAATAAGACATTAATGAACTTAACTCAATAGATTATAATTTCGTCTAATTTATAAAATTATTGTGACACAGCATTACTTCAAAACTCCTCCGAAAAGGCTTGACTGATTCTTATGAAATGTTTTGTGTACATGTCTATCTGAGAATAGGACGAAAACTTTAGTTGCTACAGCTGTTCTTTCTATATTGATAGTTTTTGGTCATACTCGTATTTTTATTCTTTTTTACATTTTTAAATTAAAATTTCATACTACCCTGAACTTTTTACCCTTCTATTGCTACCGCATCTCTTTTAATCCCGATATTAATACTTCAATAATTTACCAAAAAAAAACTAATACTACAAAATCATGTTTACCCGCTTAGCAAGTATTCTAATAAACTCATGTGTTAGAATTAAATTAAATAGTATGTATTACGCTTAAAAATTAAAAGGTTCAGTTATAATATTATGAGTCATGAAAAGCAAAAATAAATTTCCTTGTATTTTGCGTTTCTACTGAGATAAAAGTACAATGTGTAGTCTTCTTTACATTTCGATTAACCGGGTCATATAACGTCCAGTGTCGACCTCTGACGGGTGTCAGACATACATATCACACATCGTGAGCTCTTCAATCTCTTTGATACCGATTTGGTATAAATTAAAACCTGTTTTTTATGGCAACACTACCTTAAGCTCACTAGTTCTGTCATAAAAAGTATTTGCTTTTTACCTTTAGCAAAAACTGTATATTTGTATGCCCTTAGGGGTTGGGTTCGACTCCCAAAATGAACTTTTTAATTTAGTAATGTATTGTGTGATGAATCTCGATCGAATGTTTGTTAAATTTACTAACGATGTGTTCTTAAAATTTTCTTTCGCAAGAATTGTGCTTTACACGTTTTTCGTTTTGTTACGATTTTTTGTATACCATGTCCTATTTTAGCTTCACAACTTAGTCTTTTGAGTTGGCTGGGATAACATCTGTAGTTAGAGATGAGCTCGCTTTTCTGTGGTTCTCTGATGTTTTGGATACTAATATTTTTTTGCAATAGATTCTTAAATAAATTAATAATTATATATTATGACGTCAATTCTCATCTGCTTGAAGATTTACCTTTTTATGAAATGATTACAAATTAATTTTGATGCTCAATTTCAATACTTGTATCTGTGCTAGATATTTTCTAACTTAGTAAACTTCGGTTCCGCAACTTTGAATATATGTTACATAGTTATGATAAATACTTATTGTATACAATATTTTTATCTCAGACGTGTTTCTCATGTAGTGAAAGCATTGTTACATTATCTACCACTCCTAACGATTCTACAAATCGAACTAAGTGCAAATGTAACGAGGACTTAGAGTTTCTAGCCATAGAGCACGCATTGAAATCGTTTTACTTATCGAAATATGCTTCTACTTTGTATCTTTATCAATATGTTGGTTGTATTTTTGTTGATTTGTTGATAAAAGCAAAATTATTAGTTGATAAAAAGCAACTCAATATCTACATTTAATCTTAATCTACGTATTAAACTAATATCACCACAATAGGTTAAACAGTGTAGACTATCAAACCGCGTACATTTAAAACGTCTTTGTATTATTTAAAAGAAACACAAAACTTTTAACCACCGATGCATAAAAGGGGTATTGTAAGAAGTTTACGTTTGTGTGTGTGCGTGTGTGTCTGTAGCACCGTTACTTATATATTAATAAGCAGATTTCGATGTTTATTTTCTTATTTTAAAGCCGATGTGTGTCAAATTTTGTCTCGCTACATTACGGATTAGATTAGCTGTGAATTAGTCTTTATATTTTTATTTTATATTTATTAACTAGATGAGACATTTTATTTCTTTCTTTAATGAGTGGTTTGGTCATATAAAAACAATAGAAGATAAAATATTTTTAAAACAGATTTACAAAGCGAATATGTATGACTGCGAGAATCCATGTAAATTGAAATTCCACAACCAAATCGCATGGATTTTATCCAAGGGTGCTGTTAAGAGGCTCCGCAATCAGTGACTATTTTTTAAAGTCAATTGTAAATTACTAAATTTGTTTTAATATTAAATGAATTTTCCAACCTGTATTTACATGGGTTCTATGCAAAAACAGGCTCCAACTAGGGTCATTGAATTTTACCAAAGAATTGACGTTTTGTTTTACGACGTAAGGAAAGTGACGGTGGTTTGTATGGAGTTTTACGACTTGTACTATTGCCTGGTATTGTCAAGTTTCCCTAGCCTACGTGGATTGGCCATGTTCACCATTGTGTTACATTGTTACTCATAAATCCGTGTGGTCGAAGGTGCATTGGCCCGAGTGAAACCTTTGAACTGTTTTAGCTTAGACAATAAGGAAAAGTCTATTACGAATGGCTATAACTGTCCATCAGCTCCGACGTTTTATGTAGAGGTACACTTATGTTCATAAATAGAATACTGCAAAGTGATTACATGCATTCGTCGTAACTGTACTTTTAATCATGCAGTAGGTTGACGCTTCTTGCTCAAAATTTCAGCATAATTATTTCAACTTTATTAAATAAAATAAATTATTTTATTTTATTACATAAATTAAATAAAATAAAGACAACTAAAGCTGTAGTTCTGTGGAGTAACTTATCCTGATAGCGACGCACCTACATTATTCATAGTTTTATCGTGTTTCTTATTATGAGGGAAAAAGTGCCTGCATTCAAAACAAAAACATTTGTTTTATATAGATATATATTTTTTCAAACATTATCCAAAATCATTTGGAAGGCAAACAAGACAATATTTTTTTTAACTTGATTTTAGCAATACAATGACGAGTTGCAAGAATAGATATAAAAAAATACTTATTCATTCATCTAAAACCTAGTTGGACTAAACAATATTTTAAAATAATATTATTATTATTTTTAGTTTAAAATTAAAAAAGTAAAAGCCTCTGTGGTCTAGCGGTCCGGGTGTTGGACTTGACTGCACGAGGTCCCAGGTTCGAATCCTGGGTCGGTCAACAAAAAGAAAATTGGATTTTTCCAATTTTCTAATAAAAAAAAATGTTGGTCGGGATTGGAAATGTGCCCGGTTGGCGATAGGCTTGCCACCTATCACATTGTGGGACTTAGTGTCTTCGGCTACTCGTGGGTGCCCTGGTTGTGCCTCTGCCTACCTCTTCGGGGATATGGGCGTGAAGATACTTTAGTTTAGTAATCTTAATTACTAGATTACTATAAAAGCAAACAATAGCGTCATTACATCCCTACGCCAATTACCCACCACCAACTATTTAAAGTAAAACCTGCCAGCGAATTTTATATAAGAGCTATTAGGTGTTAGAATTTCGCAGCGACTCGCCCGGATTGGTACCACCGCCTTATCTATTCCTGCCGCCATAATGTCAGCGCTTGCCGTTAACGTGTTCCGTTTCGGAAGATAAGGTAGCCGGTAAACTTACTTTTGCTCGAGGCCTAACATCCCGGTCTAATGTTGGCAACGCACCATTACCACCTTTAGTGTCTCTAGGCGGCGTGAATTTCTTACCATCAAGAAATCCGTCTGCTTGTTTGCCTTCCAATATCATTAAAAAAATCGAAGCAATCAGTTTAACACATTTCCTAATATACCGCACCGTTTTTAATTACGTAATTATAAAGACAAGATAAGAAATACAATTAATTATTAAAATGATAATATGCTTTATTGTCAAAAAAGCAAACTCGATCCTCTTTATCTTAATATCTAAATTAATTGATATCTAAATATCACTTTTGCTTTTTCAGCTTAACTAATTTATTTCTTAATCATTAATGCATAAATTAAAGAAATTAAAACTGTTGATGTTGAAACAAGATGAATAATTAAATAAATTAATAGACATCAGTATGATGTATCTGTGGTTAAGAAAGTTATTACAGATAATATTATCATAAATCTTTTTATCTTGTATTTCAAAAATAAGCGTTTTGTTAAATATCTAATTATGTATTCTTTTATCTAAAACTGTGTTTTTAAACTTTGCAGCACGAAATTTGACATTTATGTTATTCTCAACAGTGATATAAATGTATTGATATACAGCACAGCGTTTTTTGTTAAATTTATTCCGTGGAAGATGTGTTAGAATCTAGATATTACGGCTGTCTATACTTATAAAATGAAAATAATTAAAACCGACTTCAAAGTTAAAATATAATAAAGATTTAATATTAATTATATACTACCTATTACGTATATGTGCTACTAATAGGTTTGAAGTCGGTTCTAAATTAATAATTACATAATAAGTAAGTATTAAATTGGATTGATGTAAATATCCATACTTTTTTATGTTATATGTTTAACTTATATAATATAATAAACAGTTATTAATTAATTTAATAATTTATTTAACACTTTATTGCACACAAAAAAACAAAAATACACAAAATACATGAGAAGTTAAAAATGCATATAAGGCGAGCTTTTCTCTAACTAAAGAAATTTCTTCCAGCCAACCCAAAAAAAAATGAAGCTGTGAATATAAAATGGACGACATCGTATACAAAAAACAATTTACTATAGCTTTACTAAGAACAAATAAATAAAAATAAAATAATCAAGTATGTAAAAAATAAAACAGGTGCAATTTTAATTATTAAATATCTTAGTAGGATAATATATGAGTATGTTATTGTGTCAACGAACAGTAATGTTCCTTCAATCTTTTCTTAAAAGTAGGTAAAGAAAAGCTGTCACGAATCACGACAGGAAGGGAACGTTAATATTAAAAATATCTCTATTAACTGGCTATTTTGTACTGGCGAGTACAAAATAGCCAGTTATTGATATTGATTTTGAACTGCACAATCATCTATTTTTTTAACTATTTGATTTTGTATGATAATTAAACACATTTATGGTTATCTGACTCCACTAGCACAGCTGGAAATAACGTGCCGTTATTAAATTAATTTGTTTTTTATATATAACTGTCAATATATATTTGCCTCGATAAACAAAATATTGTAAAATTTAACAAAACTGGTTACCTTGCCCAAAATGTAGCTTTCGTCGTAAATAACATCCGTCACCAGGTGACGACAACTGGGCATTTTAAAAGATAGTTTGTATTCTGTGACTTTGATTCATTTTATTACTGATTAGCAATTCTAAAGTGACAGTTAGCTCATGATTATTGAGTTAGGGCAGTTTTTTGCATATACTAATAGAATTGTGTTGTTTACAACATAGATGTTTTTGGTTGAATACGGTCTGATAACTTTTAACGGAGAAAGCTGATTATATAAACAGCCATAAGTTAATACAAAATGATGAAATGAAGTATTTTCACTCCCATATCCCCGAACAGGTCAGCAGAGATACAAGTGCAGCAAGACTAGCTGAAGATACAAAAACCCACAATGTAATAAGTGGCAAGCCTATCACCAACCGGGCCTGTATCACAGTCAAAATTGTTTTTACTAGAAAATTGAGAAAAAACAATTTCTTGTTTTTACCCGGCCCGGGGAGGGAACCGGTGACAATTGCTATACCGGACTATTAACCCACACATGTGACCAATAACACACAGACGTAGAGGGAAAACAGAGAAACTGATATATTTCCTGACGGTAAGAAATGTGGACGGTGTGTTGTCAGCCTGTGGATAAGATGTAAAAACTCTTGCGTAAATTTAATAGCTATGTTTATTTAACCAAAGCCTGAGTATTTCTATGAAAAATGTAATAAATATGGAAGAAGCTAGAGAGTTATAAATACCTGCCTACTCCGCGGAAATCGTGTAGTATAGACAGACAATGTGAAGTGCCAAATGCCACGTGACGTCACATGCTTTTCCACAGACCTCGTTGAATTTCTCTTCATTCATACTCTTTTTGTACAAACACGCCAGTTTTCGAGTCTCTTAACATCACCCTCGTATAGTACCCGACCGGATTGATAGCGAATTTTACACATCTTCACGCCAAGTCCCTAACGGGGTAGGCGGGAGAGTATTGAGTGCCAGACCTCACGATCCTGACAAACCTGTCTGGCTTCCTTCACGTTCATTATCCTTTTCATACAAACACGCCGATTTCGGAGACTTTGAAGCCACCCTCGGATAATATCCGAGTGTGGTGCCAAAGCGGATTTTTTTGTTTGAAAGCAAATATTTACTGGTTGGCCATATCAAATTGAATTAATTTGATCGTCATTTTTGAGTTATACTTAACTAGCTGCCCACCCTCGCTTCGCTTCGGTTATTCAAGAACAAAAATCCTACTAATATTATAAATGTGAAAGTTTGTGAGTATGTCCGGGGGAAGGGGAGAATGCAGTAAGCGCGCATGTCTTTGCTACGCTTCAACGATATTTAATTTTGCGCCCGGAGATTGTAACTTTTTGATAACTCATTATTGTTAATTTTTTTTTGATAGTGTAAAAGGCAATTTTTATTTAAATTACACACATACCGTATCTAACAGATTTATTTGATTAAGGGTTGATACTGTATTGTTAAAAAATTGTTCTAATGTAACCCTTCATTTTACTGTTTTAAGTAAACGAAAAAAACGGTTGTTGTGGGTTATTTTTTAAAGATAGACATATACCACTGCTTACTTTTTTGAGATCTATCGAAGTGGAAAAATCCCATGATACATTGTTTGGTTAAAACTCAAAAGGTTTTGGCAGCGTTTTCGAGGAAAGCTCCCGATCGGCTAATTTTTGCCGACATATTAAACTAATATCGTTGTAATATCGTTGGTTTGTAAAAAAACATAAACTTACTATACAATAAAACCTTCCTAAAGAATTGTTCTATCTATTGTTGATAACCGAATAAAATTCCGTTCAGTACTTTTCGAGTAAATCGCGAACAGATAGACAGGCAGACGCGGCGGGGGACTTTGTTTTATAATATGTATTGATTGATAACGTGTATTTTTGTTTACTAGTGCTATGATATTGAATTTAAATCACTTTTATGCTGTTTTTAAAGTTTATATTATTTACGTAAATCTTCATCAGATCAGTTATCACCAAATTCAGCGCCCTTATAAAGCTATCTTTCGTTGATATTAAAATTCAAAGAAATCAATGATTGTGGACGTAACCTCGTTATTCATCACCTCCGACGGTCGCCGCGCATGTTATGTGACAAGCATCATGGCGCCTCATTAAAATAACACGCCAATCTTTTAGCGCATTTGTAGTCGGAGAGCTGCCGAATCCTGTGAATATTCAAATGTTATTAATTTAAACTTTAACGTGTTAATTGATATGATGAAGTTTACTTGAACAAACTGGAATTAAGAATGGAGCACGGCAGTCGAGGCCCAAATCGGGTCGGGACCATTGAGCGGACTTTTTTAGACACCCGATATGGGCTACGGACCGTTGACTGGTTAGGGACATATTATATGCTAACATTGTATTATCTATGTTATAGAGAAAATTGGGTTTTTCCAATTTCGTAATGAAAAAAAATGCTGGAATTCAAATGTGTCTGGTTGGCGATAGGCTTGCCACCTCTCACATTGTGGGACTTAGTGTCTTCGGCTAGTCGTGGGTGCCCTGGTTGTGCCTCTGCCTACCCCTTCTGGAGTATGGGCGTGAAGATGCCTTTATCTATGTTATATAATATGGTTTAATCCTTTTTAAGGGTTTTGTAGAAAGTAGGAGCTTATGTGTTTGACATCTATATTTTTTATGTATGTTATTCGATTCCTTCGCCATTCACGAACAGATTGTAAAAAAAACACATACAAACGTACTTTAGAGGCAATCTGATGGCCAACAAATTTGGATCTGATGATGTGATCTTAAGGAAATACTAATTTTTTGTCTACTTAGATGATATTATTAAGTGAAATCGAAAACGGTTTTTTGCGGTTTTATCAATCAAAAAAAATCGTTGTCCTATTCTTTTAATGGCTTTTGTTTTAAAAAACAAATTCGAATTTACTCAGTTTTTATTTAAAATCACCAAGAACTAATTATGTATAAGGTTGTTTAAAAAATCGCGAGCTCTTGAGCTATTTGCCTGAGTTTTTACGAATCTTAAATTGGTTCCAAATTAAGATAAAAATTATTAATTTCATTGTGGTTTTAGAATTTTGACATTTAAATCTTTGAGTTCGTCCTCGTTTATTGATATTTGACAAAAATAAGTCAAAATAAATTAATGACTCCCATCATAAATAGCGTTGATTAGTTTTGATCTGTAGCCTTCAATAATAAGAAACTAAATTCTAAATTTATTACTAACATTCAAAGTAAGTAGGGTTTGTTTATTTTTGATTAATCTTTAGTCTTTGATAACAATAAACTAAATTCTAAATTTATTACTAACATTCAAAGTAAGTAGGGTTTGTTAATTTTTGATTAATCTGTAGTCTTTAATAACAAGAAACTAAATTCTAATTTGATTACTAACATTCAATGTAAGTAGGGTTTGTTTATTTTTGATTATTCTTTAGCCTTTAATAATAAGAAACTAAATTCTAAATTGATTACTAACATTCAAAGTAAGTACAACCTATCAAGTTCAAACTAAACATAAAATTTTGGCTACGATAATGATGGTGAAGTACCAGTATCGATTGTGGTTGTTTGAGGTAAACTCCCCTGTTTCAGCGTTTCTCGTATTTACTTAGATAATTGCTTCTTCTTCCGTATTTCGTCAGTTCGTAATTTTTATAGATTTTTTGTGTATTAAAATATATTGTATTAAAATTCTTCTATTATACTTTAGGATTTTTTTATGTATTGTATTGCCTCTGTGGTTTAGCGGTCAGGTGTTGGACTTAAGTTTATGAGGTCCCGGGTCCGATCCTCTGGTCAGGCAATAAAAAAACATGTATTCTTTTAATTTTTGAAAAAAAAATTACCGTGATTAGAAATGTTCCTGATTGGCGATCGAGTTGCCACCTCTCATATCGTGGGACTTAGTGTCATTAGCTAGTAGTGGATGCTCTGGCTGTGCCGCTGGTAAGATAGTTTTTTTTTTGTATTGGAAGGTAAAAACCAGGCACTTATATGTGGTGAAAATATAAGTCGCTAATTACTTGTTGCAAAAGTAACGTTGGTAACGTTGTAATGCCAATCTCATGCCTTACGCATTACAAGCCTTACGCCTTACGTCTCTTTGTTAACTCTAGCGTCTACTTTCTGTCTAGTAAGTCTACTTTACATCATCTTTTGTGGTGAAAGGGTAAAATTGAGAGGAAAAGGTTAATAATATTATTATAACATGTAGGTATATATAATCAACATTTTTCATATTCTTGTTTATTCGTGAGTTTTTTAATATTAAACTTATCGAATAAAAGTTACAGAAAATAAAAAGTTAGTAAAAAGAAAACCTGTGGCCTACAGACATTAAAAAAGAAAAAGATAAGCCT
>NJDC01001928.1:289202-302201 GCA_002245475.1 Calephelis virginiensis | reverse complement strand
TCTTACCAATGGTCAAACGTCGTTCACCCAGTACGAGATCACAAATTTTATCGATGTTTTCTTTCGTGGTAGAGGATGTAGGCCTTCCACTCCTAGGATCATCTTTAATGCTCTCACGACCGCCCTTAAACTCAGCTACCCACTTCTTGACACTGGAATACGAAGGAGCAGACTTCCCCAAAGTGCTCACCATATCTTGATGGATGTCTTTTGGTGATAGGCCTTTTTTATTGAGGTACTTAATGACTGCACGGTGTTCAATTTTCTCCATTTTTTAAAATTGCGTCAGATTGCTTCAAATAAATAATCACAGAAAATTTATATTGTGCAGTATCGGAATAAAACTGCGCACAATAAATCAATATGACACATACTAACAAATGACGGTAGATTTTAAAAAGATGTCATAGCTCCATGTAGGTTAGGCCACGAACTTTTGGATCCACCCTCGTATTTATATTGTAAAGCATGTGCGCGAGTGGACGGCAACATATCCTCTTGACTTGATGTCAACATTGGCGTCAAGCAGGGCTGTGTGTTGTCGGCATGCTTGTTGATTTTGTATTTGGAAAAATGTCTTCGAGGTCTTTAAGGTCTATGAATGTGGGAATGCGTATGTTTGATCATGTGTTGAATTATGCCGTACTAATGGGCTCTACACCGTATGAGCTGCAGACACAGGTCACTTATATGGAAAGTGATTGTAAAGAAAGGGGCTAACATTTGAATGCGACGAAAACCAAAGTTATGGTGTTTGAAAGAGACGAAGCCAGAACGGATCGAAGAGTTTAAGTTGATGATGTAGTGTTGGAGCAAGTGAATGAAATTGTATATCTTGGTTGCGCTTTTAGCAGGGATGGTATATATTCGTAATACTGAGATCCGAGAAAGTGGGATTGGAAAAAAGTGTTGGTGTTAAAATGCGAAAAAGGTACGCTCGGCTGGTTCGGTCATGTGGAAAGAATGACAAATGAAAGATTGACAAAGCAGATATACAATGCGAATGTGCATAGATGTATGTATCCGGGGAGACCAAGGTTGACATTCCACGATCAGATCACTCGGATATTATCCGAGGGTGGTGTCAAGTCTCCGGAACCGGCGCGTTTGTCAGGATCGTGAGGTCTGGCACTC
Organism: Calephelis virginiensis; assembly: GCA_002245475.1. NCBI lineage: Eukaryota > Metazoa > Arthropoda > Insecta > Lepidoptera > Riodinidae > Calephelis > Calephelis virginiensis. The sequence continues at coordinate 301,067 of NJDC01001928.1, read as the reverse complement.
GATACTCTCTCTGCCTACCACGTAAGGGACTTGGCGTGAAGATATATACGTGTGTGTAACAATAATCCTTAACCAAATACTTAAACACATTATTCATCGAAAGTATTTGAATTTGAATTTTTGAACATCTCAGAAGATATCATAGTTTAAAAGAAAACTCGCGATTAAATAATGGAGCAGATACCTAGTACGATATAGATGGCTAGATTTAGCTACGATATAGACGTAAGATATAGATGGCTATGTCCCTGCTGGAAGGTGTCATATACAGTGTATTTAACACACACACACACTCACACATTGTAGTGTATTGAATAATAATGAAATTTGTTTTCTTGATTGCCATACCTTAAAAAAGATTTACGAGAATAAACACAGTTTATAATGTTGTCATAGTGTATGGCGAGAGTTCGATTGTCGACGGGAGCAGGCATTTTGAGTGATATACGTCGATATATGTCGATGTATGGGTGTGGGCGTTTACTACAAAGCTTGGAACCAATACAAAAAGTACAGGTTCTGTACCGGTATTTAGCGGTTCTTGCCATTTTGATACCTGGATACCGGTTTCAAAGTAGTTACCGGTACTTCTTATACCGGTACCGACCCGATGTCGGTACTAATACAGATGAAAACTGGTATCCAATTACGGTACCCGTTAATAACAAGTGCGACGTCGCCAGTTTTCCTTTTTAGGTATCAGTATAATTTTAATCTCTCATGAAGGAATTTTCGATTGAAAAAAATGATACGTAATATATTTTCTTGTACTGAATTATTAAATCAGTACCGGTAAAAAACCCTTAAATCAATAGTACCGGTACTAAGTCTGGTACCCCTAAAAACAGTTCAGGTAACGCCTTGCTATCGGTATTGCTTCAAGGTCATCACTACCGGTTCCTAAAAATACCGGTATTTCAAGCCCTGGTTTACTATTCTTATGCCGCTATCTATTTAAGTATATAATGAAGTGTCTATTCTTATTTAAAGGATTTTGTAACTATTAGTAAACAAAAAAATTGTTATTAATTATCCGTTCTCAAATGTCTAGTTTAAAATAATCGTGAACGAATCGGGATATTAGGAACGTTTAAAACCTTAAAGTGTCATGATAAGTCCCTAGGTCTTGCATATTTAAATATTATTATTACATTACTATTTCTTTTACTCATTATCAGAAAGGATTCATGATGTTATAACTATATCAAAATTAAGTAAGTAGACGAAAGCAATAGGTTAATGTATTTAATAATAAAGAAATATACCTAGGCACTGCCGGATTCAAAAGTCAATTATTAAATTTACGAACAGTTTATAAAAAAATCTACATCGACTTAATATTTGAAACAACTTATGACGCTACAAATGTATAATATTGAATAAATATCATACAGACGCTTAATTCCTGCGTTATTTTTAATCGGGTAACGAAATAGGCTCATAATGAAACTGGTTGTGAAAAATAAACCCACTGAACATGATTTTATAGAACTGAAATTTTATTATTTTTATCGCCTCTGTAGTCTAACGGTCCGGGTGTTGGACTTGACTTCGTGAGGTCCCGGGTTCGAATCCCGGGTCGGCCAACAAAAAGAAAAATTGGATTTTTCCAATTTTCTGATAAAAAAAATTGTTGGTCGGGATTGGAAATGTGCCCGGTTGGCGATAGGCTTGCCACCTATCACATTGTGGGACTTAATGTCTTCGGCTAGTCGTGGCTGCCTTGGTTGTACCTCTGCCTACCTCTTCGGAGATATGGGCGTGAAGATACTTTTTTTTTGAAATTTTATTTGTCATAAGTAGTAAGAAAAAGCGGGATTAAGGAGAGCCAAAACAAATTTAGAATTTTCTTTTTATGGCTAAAAATGTGAACTAAAATGTAAACTGTATAAAGGAGTTTTTCAAAGAATTCATTGATAACCGATTTTATCCTAAGAATCATATTGAATTATTGAAATATCTTTACCTAAACTTGATTTATAAACAACTAACTGTTCCGGCGAACTTTGTTCCGCCCGTTCAGTTTGTATGGGAAAAATTAAAATATCGTTCTTCCTAGTTTCCTCGCTGTTGTAACGGATAAAATGTACCCCATGAACTTCCCCCGGTTCTAAGCTACGTTCCCATATTTTTTTAAGTCATGTCAAAACAATTTTGTTCACAATAAAATAATCTTAATCAACAGCACATTTATTTTGATAAAGATTAATATTATTACGTTGATAAATCTCTTAACAAATAATGCATTAATTTTGACCAAATTTGATTACCATAAAAACGGTTCTAGTGAGTTAATGTTAAAAGATAGACATATTATACTGTTGCGGACATTTTTTCAGATCATTTCAAGAGGAATAATTATTTCACACATATATTTTTGGTACCTTGAACCATTTTCGCAGCGCATGCAACGGAAGCCCTCAAGCATGAATAGTTTTCCCCGTTTTTTTAACATTTTTCATTATTTCTTCGCTCCTAATAGTTGCAGCGTGATGTTATATAGCCTAAAGCCTTCCTTGATAAATGGTCTTTTCAACAAGAATTTTTCAATTCGAACCAGTAGCTTCTGAGATTAGCGCGTTCAAACAAACTCTTCAGCTTTATATATTAACATAGTAAGTATATAGTATAGAAATATAGATTTAAGAAACCTTTAACCCTTAACTACTACATCTAGACTTTAGAGTTCTACTCAAGCTAGTCAGATGTTTGATTTGCTGCTGTTCTATGTCTAGTCAGTCCGTGCTCTCCACTGCCATGTTCCGGTTTGGAAAAAAGTAACTAGCGAATGTGCATAAGACGCCTAATATCTCTGCCTCAGGTTGGCAACGCACAATAGCCACCGTCGGTGTATAAAGGCAGATATTTCTTACCATCAGACAATATCATTGACTGATATTAACAATTTTCATGGGTTACAGCACGTTATTCCCATTTTCCTTGCAATTTTCCGGATTTTTTTAAAAGAACCTTCTTTTTTACCATTAAATATATTACGTTGAACTTAAGAAAGATCCTTCTCTCTGACACAGAAAGAGAACAACACCTTCACAGACACCATATTGACGAATACCGCCCCGAGATCAAATGCAAATATCTACTCTGCAACCATTTGAATTGCGTACCCACTTATTCAACCAAATTGGTAAGACATCCGTTCATAGCTGTAACAAAAAGTTACTAGGCACTATGGAAAAGTCTTATGCCAGAAGACGGCTGCTAATAGTAGATATAGCTCAAACTAGTCCAAGCTGTGCTACTTGAGTTACATGATGCAGCCTTAAAAAACATCTTGGATTGAGACGAATATTGATTAAGGTTTGGGAACGTTTTTACTGGTTGCATTGTCGAGAAGATGTTGAGAGTTAGTGTCGTAAATACAAATAATGCTCAGCAATAAAGGGACAGTACAGAAGAAGTCAAATATATTCAAGATTGTAGAGCGTTGCGAGCCTGGGAGCCTCGTGGCGCGAGATATCTTAAACTCTGACGTGATGTCCAAAAGTGAAACTCAGCGGCAGAAACCAAACCAAACAACTATTGTTCAAAGTATTCTCTATGCCCAGTAATAGTCGCCTCTGTGGTCTAGCGGTTCAGGTGTTGAACTTGACTGTATGAGGCCCCAGGTTAGATTCCGGGATCGGGCAACAAAAATAATATCTGGTTTTTCCAATTATCTTATAAAAAAAAGTATGTTGCTCGGGATTGGACATGTGCTCGGTTAGCTATAGGCTTACCACTTATCACAGTGTGGGACTTAGTGCCTTCGGCTAGGCGTTGGTGCCCTGGTTGTGCCTCTACCTAACCTTCGGGGAAATTGGCGTTAAGATACTTACATGCGGTAGAAAGACACATCTCTACGCAACGCCAAAGGATCAAGACAATTGGTAGTTTCTCGATCTTTGACAATTCGAGATACTCTGCGTAAAATGTTGTCAAAAGAAAGGGGCTGGTACTGGGGAACCCCTGCCCAGAATTGAGTACTCGGTTAAGGCCGAATTTGCGCTTTGTAAAGTTGCAAGCAATATCTTCCCTTCATGGGCACCGGCAACAAGGTGCAAGGCACATTTGCACCCTCCTGTACGGAAAGAAATTACATAGAAAAAATATAGGTTTTTTAGCTGACTAAACCAGCTGTAGAGTAATGCTTTTTGAGTGTATGTATGTTTGTGTTCTTATGTATATGTATGTATATAATACAGATTATTCACATTATCAGCCTTGGCTTACAGCCGCGTCTGATAAGTGTGCACGTGCCGCCCGCGGACGCTTTCGGCTGATACAAACATCAAGCGCGCCAGATATCTTTCGGACGTCTGAACTCTCAAGGTCATGTCCGACAGTCTGCACGGCTCAGTCTACTTTCATTATCTAGATACCCTGTCAGTCACGGCTGTCAGCTGGGTCCGTCAGACTCGTCCAATAGTAGGTTTCCAGTTCAACAAAACCGAAAATTAAATTACACGTTCGTTTTGACATAATTTACAGTTAAACAATACTTAAAAATATTATATTGAAACAATATTTTATCATTAAATAAATAACGTATTTATATACATTCCCCTTTACTAATAAAACTTATACATCCGTTGAACTGGTGTGTAACTTCACTTTTGCTAACAAAAAGTGAAGTTACACGCCAGATATATGTGTACAAAATATATAATAAAACATATTTTGAATTGTGCAAAACTAGTTATTTAGTAAACATCAAATGTTTTAAAGGATATTCGAAAATTCTGCAGAGTATTAGAAAAAATAAATATATGCAGTGAGTGAAATGTGTGTATATATGTCGTCAAAATTTAGCCAAACTCCATACTCGCAATTCTATTATCCACATGTTATACATGTTTTTTTTATATTTTAAAATGGGTAATAATAGTATGTATAGATGGAAATGCACCTCTGAATATAAATAATCCTGGCGGCGCCCATGCTTGCCTTACAGAGCACACCTAGATTTTAAAGGCTCTAGATTTGCCTTCTCCACGAAACTGAACATCAATTGAAATGTCAACGGCGAGTATACTAATGCAGGCTGTGGCAGTTAGGGAAACGCTATAAAATTGAGGTACCTCCTCGACAAATTGAGAATTTGGCGGAAAATGAGCGAATATGTGTCTTTTTGGGATTAAATTGCCCTCGATTCTGTTGACTCCCATACAAGATTTCTGGGGAAAGTACAGAGCCTTGGGAAATATCAGCATTGACAGGATTGGAAACCGAACAATCACCGTCGATAAAAACCTTAACGCTCCGCTTTGTCAATAAACTAGTGACCCAGCTCCATAATTGTTTCGAACGACTGCGGGACTGCAAACTTCGATAAGAGCGCCATGTGCCACACCCGATCAAAGGCCTTTGCTTGCTTTGCTCAACTGCCTGCACACATCGGTGTGTAAAGTAAACTACAAGATCGCCAGCTGAGCGACCGCGATGAAAACTGTACGATCGATCATTTAACAGCTGGTGCCTGGAGGTAGTACCTTAAGAGCTGGCAGTCAATAATTGTAGACTCCATAACAAAAGTTATGGCTATGGGCCGGTAGTTGGAGGGATACGAGCAGTGACATTTTTTGGGTATTGGGTGCACTAAAGCGATCTGGGTACAACGTCTAATGAATAGGAGAACCTGAAGAGTCACGTTAGAGCCAGTGCCAACTCAAGAGCTAATATATATATATATATATATATTATATACCCACTCAACTTAATGATGTCCAATGAATTTATTTATTGATTTATTTATTAACAAAATCCACAGCTAAATATTCCTAATAAGATATTACAGTACACAGTACAGATACTGAGAATCTCAGTAGGAATTGACTCAGCGACTACAGGATAAATACGTGAGTGCACTACCCATTCAAACAGTTTACTCAGTACATTTAAAATCGAAATAGGGCGGTAATTCGCTATATTTGTTTGCTAGCCTTTTTTATGTATGGTAACAATATGTGCTTCTTTCCAAATACTAGGGAAATCTCAGTACATTTAAAATCGAAATAGGGCGGTAATTCGCTATATCTGTTTGCTAGCCTTTTTTATGTATGGTAACAATATGTGCTTCTTTCCAAATACTAGGGAAATACCCCTCCTAAAAGCATCGATTAAATATCATTTTGATAGGAGCTGATAAAGCAAAAGCACACTTGACAAAAAATATTGGTGGAATATGATCACTACCAGGTCGTTTTGTAATGTCAATACCTTTAATTAATTTAAAAATTTCTTCTGAGGTAACCATAATATCACATATGATATTGTCATTAAAAATATCATTGTTTGACTGAAATACGCAATGATTGCTTAGCTTACTAAAGTTCTTTTCAAAATAATTATTAAATGCTGAAACAATGTCTGATTGCGAATTTATAACGGTACTATCATGTCATTTGTTGTGGATAACAAGACTTGTTTTGCCTTTTAAACTTAATATACGACCAAAAGAATTTCGGGTTACTCTTGATTTTTTGTTGAGCAAAAATAATGTATGATTGATAGCAATCATCTTGTAAATGCTTTTGCCTAGTTCTAAGTTCTGAAAAATGTGCGTAATCAACAGGGTTACCATATTTTTTCCAGTTTCTATGAGCTTTAGATTTTTCTTTAATAGTCGAACTAAAGCGCGACTATACCAAACTGGTTAGACATAATTCCCCGAGCAATGTACTTGGGGTACAAATAAGTGAATACTTTTGTTAAGAATAATATAAAACTTGTCAATAACCTCCTCAGAATTACAAGTGTTATCCCTAACGAACGACCAATCCTGTTTTTTCAGAAAATAATTTATGATATCATAATCTGCTCGGTAAAAATTATACTTTACCCGCGATTTATTTTTTAAGGAAGGAATTAAAATATCAGTCGCTGTGATAGCAAGTGCAAGATGGTAAAGGTCCTCTTTTACAATTGATAAATCTGATTTGTTAATAACAACAGATTTGTCCGAAAATACCAAGTCCAAGATGTTATTAGGTTAGGTAAATTAAAATCTCTAGTTACTATAAAATGATCATTAGGGTAATCATTACGCACTTATGATAACAAATCAATATACAATTGCTTTCGCGATGCAAGATCAGAGTTAGGAGGCATGTAAACAACCGCAATATGAAGGTCACGTGTAGATCCCAGTGACTTGGCCGGAATTGTAATCCAAATACTTTCTAGAATAGAACTCGACCATTCTGACCTCATGCGGGCTTGCAGGCATGAAGCGCAGATTATCAGTACTCCCCCACCCAAGGAACCCCTATCCCTGCGAAATACCACATAATTACTATCACACAATTCCGCATCCATAATTCCCTGAGCCATGTTTCTATTAATATTATTATGTCAGCATCGAGTAATAATAAGTTCTTATAAAATTCGTTTGTTTTTGTTCTTATTCCCCTGGTGTTTTGGTAATAAAGTTTAAGTGTTTTAATAACGTCATCCATTGTAAAAAAGAAACAAATCAATTATAATGAGTAACCCTGCTATACATATAAATATTAAGTACGTGACCCTGTTTATTAATAGAACTAAAATAGGTTTTCGGCTATAAGCAAACATATAACATATTTTATTTATCGAATTATTCTCGATATTGATAAACTTATCGAGTAATTGCAACTAAAAATAAATATAATATAACATGAAATATAATCAAATTTGTACTCATACTTTACTAGTATTAAATAGGTACTACAAAAATAATATGTATTATATTCGTAGCATTTTACTGTCAATGTTGTGAGTAAGATATAAATAAAGTTACTAATATGTTATGTGTGAGGAGTGTGTTTGTGCCGAAAAAAGTGATTTACGCAATAAACTCCGAAGAAACTTAATTTTTGACAGAGAAACTTCAAATCATCTGCGGCGGTGTATTTCCATGGTTATATAAAGTCGAGTTGGAAGCAAATAGTGGGCCCAGGACTTCGGCTTTCTCTTTCAGAACATGGGTAAACGAGTCATCATTTCGGTATAGGAATAGTACAGATGGCTTCGCAAAATTTGCTAGCACAGCCTCGACGAAAGAATTGAAAGTTCTTGTTCCTAACTGAACCAAGTCTGGGATTTGCCACCAATGGGTACTGAAGAGAAAGGAATATAAAGTTCAATACCCTGCAGCACCATATCAGATCAGTGACAGCGTCAGCAATGATCTCTGGATTAACCTGCAAGAAGCAAACATGATAATAAGCAAGATGCAAAAAAAGACCACATCCCACCCCAATCCAAAAAAAAGCTATGACCGTAAATAAGGTGTAATGGACACTGACACGGACACTCCAGATTAAGCAGTGCTCGGAAAATATCAAGAGCGATGTCAATAGTGACTGTAGTTATCTATATGAGAGGTCAGTAGAAGGTCTAACAGGGAAGGCGTACGATTCTCCACATCCGGAAATCGTGTAGGTGAGGTTACCAGCTGTGTGAGATCATAGGTCAAGGCAAAGCCGAGACCAAATCTTCAAGCGTGGTGTAGCATGAACCCAGTCAATTAGTATAGCAGGCAGTTGCTGAGAAGTTAGTTACTGAACGAAACTGCATCTATCGCTACCGCTAAAAACCCATTCAGATCAACTGAAGAATTTTAAAACTAGTGTGTTTCAGGAAATGTGTAAGTAACTAGAAGTGCACAAAAGCATTACCATCTCCAATCTGGCGGAATAATCTAAAAGTTTAACCAAACAGTGGAACGACACTTAGTGGCTAGTCATCTGACGCATTGGAACAAGTACATTTCATGAACGGCGGAACATAAGCATAACAATAACATCAGAACCAGAAGGCCCGGCACCGGATACAGAAGCCCAGACATACGGGAGAAGTTTTGTGATGAACACTTACTGATAAATAAGAACGGATTGAATTCCAGCTAGTAAAAAAACCGTACAAAATACACGGTGACTGGTACTTCCAATCACCAATGCCAATCACCGTGCATTTTTAAGGAGAATCTTTTGCTTGGCTTTATAATCCAGTTCGGAAATAACGACAATCAACAAAGTACAAAGTAGACACCCGGATCTATAACGTGATACATAATTATGTGAACCATCGAGTATAAAAATGGCCCGTGGAACTATGAAGATAATTCACGTTCATCGAGTGACTCTCTATGGAACTCACAGCAACATTAGTCGAGCCCAAGAAACCTAAGACAGGAATAGTGTTACGAAAAGAATAATCGAGCTAAGAATTAGGGATAGGTAAAGTAAAAAAGGAATTTTATTAACAAAAGAATATCAGCAAAAGAAGAAAAGACACAGCCATAGCATTCAATTGAAATAAAACAACGTTTAGAATTCTGCAATCATGGAACTTATTGCTTTCATAAGTTGATATAAAGTTGTTAAACAGACTCGTTTATTATCTATTGTTCTCTAGCAATAAAAGGTCCCATCTTTGACGAATTGAGACACAGCTGGAATACTGTCTTCGAAGTTCGAACAAGTATAGAGAAGTGTATAAAGTTAATACACAACATTGAAATGCCCCTGTGAAAGGCTTTCATTAAGTAATTGTGTTACTGGTTCACTTGTGTGTTAATGTATAATTATATAACCATGGAAATATGACTATAGTTTTATATTTATTATGAACTGTGTATCAAATAAAGGCGATTTAAGAACTACATATAAAATACCAATAATGAAATCGTTCCAGCAGTTCGTTATATCATTCCAGACTTTATCGAGTATTTAAATTAACATGACTAATTTTCCAAAGAAATGTTAAAATAAAGCATGAAAATAAAGACTCGTGATTTTAATAAAATTATATAATATTTACAAATTTCAAATCAATTAAGTATATACCTATGGTTAAGCTATTACCAGTCATGTCACGTCATTTCCAGATATCAAAATCAAATCTATCCTATTAACGTTATATCCACCGTTGTTCTGTTTTATTCAATGAAAATATCTCTCATAAACTCTTTTAATGGCTGAGACTTTACAATGAGTTTGTATATATTACGTTCGGTAAGTTACGTGTCGAAATCTATGACACTTCTGGTCTAAAAATATGTTTCTCTTAGTTATCAACAGATGCGCTGCAGAAAGTTTTCATACAAATAATTTACAGAGACGGTAGCGAGTATAGTTAACTTGACAAGCATGTGCCTTCGACAGCTAACGTAAATTTATTTGCTAAAGAAACGTTTTTCCTTATTTAGTTACAAAATCGATAGAAAGTATATAAAAATCATAAAAAATACTGAAGAATGCTATGCTATCTTTTGATTAACTTATTTAGGTACATAGCATAAACAAACGCGACAGAACTACATGCACATATAAAATTAATGTTGACTCCAGAGCTCCACAAAGCTTAATTTAAGTGTTAACGTAACACACATTTCGACATCACTTCCAAACCCTGAAATTGTATGCTAAGGATACTATGGATGATCTTCGATTCATAATTCGATCATAACAAAATGTTATTCTGAGTTTCTAATCCAAATACAAATCTATTCAGAGTTGTAATTTCCACAAATGAAATAGTATATATTATTAGTCAAGGTCATCCCAATAGACCATACATCCCAATAGACGCCGCACATAAGGCAACACGGTTCTGTCAACACATAAGTGTAATTGTTCTAATGTAGCTTATTACTTAAAATAATATGAACAGTATCGACCAGGTTTGTGACCTGTAAACATTGTCGCGTTATTGTATAAAAAAACAGATATAAAATGACTGTTTGTTCAAGTAAATGATATGGTAAAGACAGCCGCACTTCAAATAACCGAAAGGTGGTACAACTTTCCGTAGGTTAGTTAAAAATAATAACTTTCATAATTACGTTTTAAATTATTTAATGTTTATCGGGGTTCATCATATACTGGTCAGTCATTGTTAGATGCGTGTTTATATCCCTTTCTTACACATGTGATTTTCAAGCTATCACTTTCGTTTGCATACAGCTAGTGATAGTCTAATGTGCAAATCTATACCATCGATATTTTTATTTATTTATCATGAATATGATACCGGTCTTGTACCAGTATTGTATGTAGGTATTTATGTATTTTATTGATAAATTTAAGCACTGACAGACAGTAGAAAAGTTACTCTGTGTACTTTTGAACTGGCCTCTGTATAGATACTCTTTTTTATGTGAGAAGGCAGCGAACAAGCACACGGCTCTCTTAATGGTAATAGATAATCATGGCCTATAGACACCATTGATGTCACAGGTGCGTTGCTGTCCTATGGTTGGAAGGTGAGACCTATTGTGCAAATCTACTGGCTTCCCTACTTTCCGAATCGGAATGTGACACTGTCATTATACCGGCAGGAATGGGTAAGGCGGTGGATAACTACCCAGGGAGGTTGCTGGACACCACTCTATCAACAATGATCTTGTTGACAATTACCTGTGTAAACGTTGCTCGCATTTTACGAGGTGCCTAGCGGAAGGACAGGTGATCTATTTTAGTCAGCGGACCCGGACCAACACAACAGAAAACTGAACTTCTGAACTAAACGTGGTAGAGGGCGCTGTTGTACGTCGTTGAATAACTCTTAAATATTTGTGCCGATTTTATTCAACTCTTTTAAGTGCATTAGGTGGTTACCTGGGTGATATCAATTCAAGACTGGTTTCGATAAGCGATGTTGGGGTCAGTATGTCATAAAACTTTCAAAGGGCTGGGACAATTTTAAAACTGATTTGTTTACGATATTTTGTAGTTCAGGTGAGAATTATTTGAATGAATAAAAACAATTCAATTTAATAAGTATGTCATTTATATCAAGTATCCACAAAATCATAAAATAAAAAATCTAATTTGGTTTAAAGAAACCAGACGAGATAATTGGTTTCTGAATTCCAAATTCCAAATA
>NJDC01001928.1:261460-288312 GCA_002245475.1 Calephelis virginiensis | reverse complement strand
CAGAGGGACAGGTGATCTATTTTAGTCAGCGGACCCGGACCAACACGACGGAAAACTGAACTTCTGAACTAAACGAGGTAGATGGCGCTGTTGTACGTCGTTGAATAACTCTTAAATAGTTGAGCCGATTTTATTCAACTCTTTTAAGTGCATTAGGTGGTTACCTGGGTGATATAAATTCAAGACTGGTTTCGATAAGCGATGTTGGGGTCAGTATGTCATAAAACTTTCAAAGGGCTGGGACAATTTTAAAACTGATTTGTTTACGATATTTTGTAGTTCAAGTGAGAATTACTCGAATGAATAAAAACAATTCAATTTAATAAGTATGTCATGTATATCAGGTATCCACAAAATCATAAAATAAAAAATTTAATTTGGTTTAAAGAAACCAGACGAGAGAATTGGTTTCTGAATTCCAAATTCCAAATAAATTACGTATTAAATCTCAACATTTTGCAGAAGATTGTTTTATACACTTTACGCCACTGGTGCTTCATGACAATGCTAGACTACATACTGCACAACAGACGACTTCTCAATTAGAAGAGCATCAGTTGGAATGTAAGAAACGTCCACCTGAACCTAACTCCAACAGATTAACTAGCTAATTGAACTATTTTTTTCGAAATTTGGATAACGTTTTGCAAAAGAAAAAATTCAATTTCGATGGGACAGTCTAAACCACGTCCAAAAATTTTATTGATTCCCTTTCGAATGGTTTTTACTTTTTACGTATTAGTATCGTTGGCTAACACCCATAACACAAGTATATAATTTGCTTACTTTGGGGTTAGATTCAATTTGTGTAACTTGTCCAGGAACATTAAAAAAAATTACCTATGAAATGGCAAATGTGCATAGGAAACAATGGTTTATACTTTGATAATATTTATTACATTAAAATATTTGATTTATGTTCCTCCCCTACAAAATGCCAATTACAGACGTAAGGACCTAATATATTCAAGTACGGATATTACTCTCAACCGCAAAAATGTGTGATCTTGAGACGTTGTGTTGCATAGCTGCGATGTGACGTGCAATAACAAAATGCGATATAATTCGTTACAAGGTCGTACTTCATAAAATAAAAGGCATATCGATAAAATATATTGTTCATATTAAACATGTCTCATCCCTAATCTTACATGTCTGTTTTTAAATATGACGTTTTGTCATTGCAAGGGCCAATAAGAAAGCAGTTCCACGCTTCCCCGTACCTCAGCTATTTGCCAGAATTGTTTCAAAGCAAAATTATAAAGAATGGGCGTCTATTTGGATGTATGGTCGATGGTAAAGGATGATAATTTCTTCATGCTATCATGAATAAATGACATTAACATGGATGAATTATATGGTGACATGTACCAGGATGAGGCTGGCATGCTGTGTTTCATTTAGCAATATCGTGTATCTTCGTCACTGGCAGTAAATTACAAATCATACTTGATACATGACATAACAAATACTAACTAAATAAAAACTGTTGAAACACAAATTATCTGCGTTTAAATATATTGCGAACTCTACGTAAATAGCCAATCACCTTCAATGTCAGGATATTTACTGATTATTTGTAGAATTTCTGAAATTGTAAATTATAGGTGAAAGTCTATAGTAGCGAACTTCTGTAAGCGCGTATAAAAACAATTGTTTCAAGGTATATGTAAATTCATGTAAATCTAGAAACAAATGATTTTCATAATTCGTTACGGATGGTGTCGAGTGGTTTCGTTTAATTACTATAATAAATTTTAGAGTAACATATAGTGTCACAAATATAACCCCTCGTATGGTCTATGTGAAATATATGTTACTTTGCAAGCTATGAATGCATTTCGTTTTTATGAATAAGTTCCTTTAAGCCCGTTATAGTCTAGTCAACATGTCGCTTTTAGGTCAAAATTTTTAGCTAGCCTCGGAAAATTATGATCGAGGTGTCATTCGATTCGCCATCGTATTTAGAAACTTTTTGAAAAATTTGGAGTTTTGATTGCAAAAATTACAAAGGTTATAAACAATTTAGTAAAAAAAGAAAGGGTGGTAGTAAAAAAACAATTTACTTAAGTCAAAATTTTTAACTTAAGTAAATTGTTTGTATTGTATTGTAATACCTTTAAATAATATTTATTTTCATTTAAGGTCCAAAGTGGGCGGAGCTTACGCAAGCGAGAGTTTCCGTTTTCGGACCTATTTTCAACCCTCTAGAAAAATTATAAATATTGGTCCTAGAGTTCCGGGAAGCAGGACTTTTTTTTAAGGAAATTTCTTCCTCTTTATTGATCTATTTTTAAATTTCGAAAATTTTGAATACTTTTTGAGATATTCGCAAAAAACAAAACCACCCTTTCTTTTTTTACTAAATTGTTTATAACTTTTGTAATTTTTGCAATCAAAACTCCAAATTTTTGAATAAGTTTCTAAATGCGATGACGAATCGAATGACACCTCGACCATAATTTTCCGAGGCGAGCTGAAAATGTTGACCTAAAAGCGACATGTTGCCTAGACTATTATTAACATTAATAAGGCTGCAATCACCATGTACCATACGATGACATACAAAATGTTTCCGTTCCGTTCTGATAAAAAGCATAGTTAAGAAGGGGCGTCGCACATGCAATACCTTATACAATAGGTTCCAAGATCCTTTAGGATACAGGATATTGTTATTGTCAAAAAGAACATAATATGCAACGTGACATGATATTTGTTGTGTCCTACCGTTTTTTGGCGTCAATGGCGCGATGGCCGCTGCCGAGTCGTCTATAGAGTACGTGGCTGCGCACACGCATTGCCTTATACACAAGCCAACACAGAGGCCCTTGTCTGTAATAGATTTACGCCAATGTAGCTTTTAATACATTGTCTTTCAGGCGTGTTTCGATTGGCCTTGTTAGACATTTTCGTCTTGATTTTGTGCTATTTATGAACAGCAAATGTGTGATTTATCTACTAGGGTTGCGATGTAGTACCGCAGCAGCCAAACTGATCTGACTTTCATAAAGAATATCAATATAAAAAAAATGTATAATAGATTTTTTATAGCAATAATTTACCTCCATTCCAGAACTTTCTAAAATTCATTTGTTCTATACACATCATGAAACTTTCTAGCATTGATATCTCAATTCGAACGTCAAAATAAAAAGACGCCCTTTCTGCACAAACAATAAATAAGTTATTTTACTTTAAAAGAAAAATAACACAAAATGATAACCTTTATTTGAAACTCAGATCAGCCAATTCGTTTAATTCAAGGACCAACACAGTTATTAACAATTACACATAGGTATGATACTACAAGTCAGTACTACTGTAAGATGATCAACCCATATTGGATCGAATATGTTAGTAAAATTATTAGTTAGTAATAAAACCTTTTAATCAGTAAATCGATCGCGACGAAGATAGTTTTCTACGAACATAATTATTATTGATTTACACATATAATATTCAGACAAATGGTAAAAATTGATATCACTATTTAGATTTCAACAGGTTGCAGCTTATTAAATTTCAAACATAAAAGAAATCGTACTTAATCATTTACTCCACTTTAATTACACCTTCATACTGAAACTGTCCGGTAGAGGTCACTCCGTAACTTTTTAAATATTTTTATAGTGTTTTTTATTGAATCAGAACATAGAATAAGCCTTTATTTTGCTTATTCTACATCTATTATCATATTGGTATTAATTTTATTGCTCACTACTCAACTCAACTACTTTTAAGTTATTACTAAGGCAGTTAAGTTATTACTAAGTTCAACAATAGTAATAGAATGAAACAAAACACGTTTAGTGCTTATAGATTAGTTTGTACATAATATTTCTACAGACTTACTTTTACTACTATATTACTACAGATCAGAAACGTAGGTTGACATGTCTGGACTAGTCTGACATGTCTAAAATGTTCCATCTCTTTTTTTTGTTTCATTGGAAACATATTTGGGTCTATCTAAAATAAATTTAGTTGGTGCTCAGCACAATTGCCATAATTGTCTAATACTTTAATTTGTAATGCAATATATTCAGTAATTATGCCGCTGCTGCCAAATAATACTAAATATACCAATTCTAATTTATCTTATGATTCAGATTAAAAGATTTATTTACGCCCAATTTCAATAACCTATCTCAGACAAAAGAGATAGATAGCGCCACTACAGATCTGTAACCAGAACATCACTGTTATTCCTCAATAATTAATAAAATGAGTTATTAAGAGAGTAAGATTACTCTCTAGTAAGCCTACATCTTTCTGTAGAAAGGTTATTGAAACTGTACCATAACTACCAAACTACTAATTACAAGTGATAATACTAACTACGGATGCATTAGGTAAATCATAAAGTAGTGGAAAGAGATATACCTACGGACACTAAATTACACATCATATTGAAGTCTTTTCAAAATTATGAAACAGGCAATGATCCTAACTACATATAAAATATATATAATAAATCATATACCCCCCTGGGGTTAATTACTTGGGGTTAACTTATTCCCATTTTTACGATAAAAAACTTACATGCTTTAATTTTTTTGATAGGTACCTACTTTTGATAATTTCTTCGTCAATCTTTACATTGAGACATTACACATCAGCAAAATATAAAACTTATTTTCATAGTTTCGGTGGATTTGCTTGTCTAGTCTTATTATATGCCGAAACTTCCAGCGTTTCACCATATACCAAGTTTTGTCAAAAAAGCCATCTCAATGTAAACTGATTCGTTTGACCATATGAGAAGTATAAATTGTAGGTGGCAATATTCAAGAAATCAACGTATTTTGTAATTACAAGATTAATCTGAAGAATATAAATATTCAAAATTCATGGACACATTTAGTCTATAACGACCGAATACTTCGAAGACCTTGGAAACTAAATTGATAATTACTTCTTCATAAAGACGTTAAACATATAAATTTACAAATTATTTAGGGAAAAACTGATCACTGTAAAACAATACCATAAAGGTATTCCCACAGTTTTTCGTGTGTTTTATAAGTAACGACTGATTTATAAAAAAAACACGGTCTCTTTTCTTGAAATGCCATTCTTCCAAAATTTCTTATCTATCAAAAGTGACATATTATTTCGAAAAAGATCATGTCACATATGGCATCTATGGAAAGTGTCATTTCCAGAAACACGGCATCCATGAAGCAATAGAATACTGGAGATTACGTACAGTCCTCACAGAGACCCAATTTCATTTCCAAATATTGACGACATTCTAATGTCAATCAACAAAACCAAAACGAAAACAAAAGAAACTATACGAAAGAACGAGTCTGCAACCTTTGGAAATGACATAATTAGATCTTTGCGAGGAGCGTAACTTCCAGTAGTCTATGGCTGTATGGGTAAATTTGTCGGAGGAGAAAGCGTTCGAAAACACAGATTATGTCTCATTTCAAAAATGTTACGTGACAACGTTGTGGGTTACTGTGATCAAAGTTTATTTTTTTATATAAATATTTTAATTTGAAATCGTGTGGTTATGATTATTGTTAAGTCACTACAGCCACATGTGACTAATTCTAAACATATAGTTAATTTAGGCACGGTTTCATATGTGATATAATTTCTATATTACGCCTACGAACTTGTTAGGACTTAAGTCTTCATTTACATCGCTTGAATTTTGAAAAAAAATGGATATGAAATAAAATAAGTTAAAATATCATAACTTAATATATTTAATGCATAGGTTGGTGTTACATACCATTATACAGCCCAGCTCGACCCACCCTGCCGTGGGAGTAAGTCTGCCGCCTCTCGGGAAGAGGGTTCGACCCCTCCAATAGTGTGGATTTTGTAACAGCTACATGATCTTTGTCGTTTTCCGAAATACATTTTTTCATGAAACTGAAAAAAAAACTATATTTACTAGCTACGTTAACTTACCATTAACTAAAACTTAAAATTATATAATTTTACAACGTCACCGGGCTAGTGGTTGCTCAGCTAGAGATACAAGAACTGAAGATCCCACGTCAATGCCACGTAAACACAGCGAACCCCCCCTCCCCCGCCGCGGGCGAGGCGCGCCCTCTGCGCCGCACACTCCAAAAGCTATTTCACTAAACTTAATCTAGTAATATAAGTATATCACTAAACTTGGACGGTTTTATAACTATATTCCTAGTGAGATAGTAATGAATCGCTTTCGTATAACTATGTTACGGTATACGGTATATAATTATATCCCTAGGGATATAACTATATTACGGCTTCATCTATCTTACTGCGACATATACATATATATGTCTGACTGCTTGTTTTACTAAAGATAAAATTATGACTAACGACAAATACTAGTAGTCCGATTCCTGTTAACATAATCCATAAGGTGACGATTAAGATTGAATCACTTTGACAACAGACCCTCAACACAAATGAAAGCAACAAAACGTCATATCATATGTGTTCGTGTAATGATGTTGGTAATTTAATTGAGCACCAACTAAACCTGTTTTAAGTTTATGTCTTTTTCCAATGAAACAACAATAAATGCAACATTTTAAACATATCAGATTCACCCAGACATGTTATTTCGTGACTTTTTAATTAAAGATTTCCGAGGATTAGATGACTGGCAGCAAGAAGCGTCTTTTGTATCTTCCTATTATTAACGTTGGACGAAGATAGATAAATTAAAATTAGTTTAGTGAATGCGCAACATTATTAGTTTATGATCGACATGTAATTCTTACCACCAAAAGTCGCTTCACAAAGTCCGCATTTTTGACAGTAACGCACCACAGTTTTATTATGTAATAAGGCTAAATGTGCCACCAAGGACAAGTGTTTTGCTGACGTGAGGGATCTTCGTCCGTCCGCAACATCCGGCATTCTGAAAAAATATTAACACACTATAAAAAAAATATTTACTTACAGATATATAGTAGAATGCATGCTCCGTGCAATGGTGGCGTCTTCACAGTGCATCCACAGCTCGCCAGCGCCGGTGACTGTCTGACGACCAACTTCCATGTAGAAGAAACACTCGGAATCACCGCATCTGTACAAGTTACGATAGACCACTTGGTACAATTGTATAATATACCTACTAGATTCCTTGTACGCTATAGTGCCAGTACTAAATGCGCGTCTTCTATTATTTAGTTCCATTAATCGAAGATATTATCTCCGCTTCTATCTTAATAATTTTGATCAAACTTCAGACCAATAAAAAAGTATGAACAGGGCAATGCGCTTGCAAAAGTGAAGCTAAAAAATATATCTTCACGCTTAATGCGATAAAAACAAAAGTAATGATGTTTGAAAAAGACGTAGTTAAAACGGAAGTAAGAGTTTTAGTTGATGATGTAGTGTTGGAGCAACTGAATAAAATATCTTGGTTGTGGTTTTAGCGTGGGTGCCCTGGTTGTGCTTCTGCCTACCCCTCCGGGGATATGGGCGTGAAGATACGTTACGTTGCTTTTAGCAGAGATGGAAGGTATACCGATGATGTGGAAAGTAAAGTGTGTGCAGGGAAAACTGTGAATTGAGCGCTGGGTAAGCTATTTCAAATCCAGTTTTTGGGTTAAAAAGCTAGACTCGCTTTGCATAATTCTGTGCTTATCCCAACGTTGTTGTATACAAGTGAGAGTTTCGTATATCAGGAAAACCGTAAAAGTAGGATAAATGCGATCGAACCGAGAGCGCTATGGAAAATCTGTGGTGTAACGCTCGCTGACCGCGTTCGTAACAGTGAGATCCGAGAAAGAGTGGGATTGAAAAGAAAATATTGGTGTTAAAATGAGAAAGGGCATGCTCCGGTTCAGTCACGACGAAAATAAGACAGATGAAAAGTTGGACAAAGCAGATATACAAAGCTAATGTGAATGGATGTAAGTATCCGGGGAAACCAAAGTTGACATTCCACGATCAGATCGCTCGGATATTATCCGAGGGTTGTGTCAAGAGACTCCGAAAACGGTAATGAACGTGAAAGAAGCCAGACAGTCAGGATCCTCAAGTATGGCAATCGATACTCTCTATCTACGCCGTAAGGGACTTGGCGTGAAGAAATGTATGTACATAGATGGTAAGCCTATGTTCAGCAGTGGACGTCCTATGGCTGAAATGATGATGATGATGATGATGATGATAGGTGGTAACTCGGATCAACACATAGGATAGTTTTTATCCCAAACAAATGTTCCCGTGGAACCATTAACAACGTGTCAATGCCAGAGATACAGATAGTGATTAAAACAATTAATTAATTGTTAAATGAAAACTTAACCCTACGTCCCTGCCTTTGGGGTTGGAATTTTTACTTCAAGTTAATGTCGGACTGATTTCGATATTCATGCTACCTAGAATAAAAAAAAGAAAACTTCAAATCGAAAAAAAAACTCTGTGAAAAATTATGTGTGGTATGGACATACAAAAAATATAGGTACACGTCGAATATAAAACCGACGCTTTTTGTCAGTTGAAAATACAATTTTTGTATCGTGCAATAACGTGCTGTAGAGGATTCGATCTCGGTCGACTTTTCCAATCCCGTGATTTCCTAAAGCAAATCTCGGGATCCCGGGATTGTATTGGTGAATTGTATTTTCTAGAAAGTGGTACGAAAAAGACAGTCAAAAAACATCAAAAGCATTTTTTTTTAAATCTTCAATTAAATTTTAAAAAACAAACCAAAATTATACTTATTCTAAAAACTGACTGGCTGACACTTAGGGTCATGTAACATACCTATCGACATTTTGACTGTCTCATATTTGAAACGACGTATCTTTGTTTATACCCAAAATATAAAATAGTTAAAATCTTATAATGTAGGGAATACGGTCTAGTATTGCTGGTTTTTTTCGAATGTTATCAGTGTTGCCATTTTGTATGTTATCACGTTAGTTTTAAATATGGCGTTTTGTCTTCAGGTACGCTACTTATTTGTACCTTTGGACAGCATTACATGTACCTTGGGACGAAATGAAAGACAGTGATTTCTGTGTAATCAATCTTTTAATCAAGAAGATCTTAAGAAGTCTTAATAATTATTAAAAAATATTAAATTGAATTGAAAGTATCAAAAATTTCCTCTTCTAGTTATACAACAAAATATCATATGTAGTTATTAGTCTTAGGTAATAATAGGAATATTTTAATTAAATTAGAATTAAAAATGAGATCTAAATCATTAAGATTTACTGATGATTTAACAATTTCAAATAATTCATTATACATTAAAACATGCTTCATCAGCAGATTCATCATCACTGTCATCAACCAATTTAAAACATTCTGCACACATAAACAACTCAGAATCTTCAAGATCTGGAATGTTTTTTTCGGAGTCTAGCACGCGCTAGGCTAGTTGCTTCTGGTTTTACATAATGATAATTCAGGGTACTTGCTGCAATATCTGAACAACCAATGCCGGCCAGCCATTCTATCACGATTTAAAGCTTTGCTGTATTTGCCAGTCTTCTTCCAACAGCAAATTGCTACGCTAAATTACAAGTTTGCTTTGCTGAAAATTGATAGTTCATTTTGGTTGCTTTTATTATTTATTACAATAATATCTTCTCTTTCTTCCTCTTCAGTAAACTCCTTTTAGTACTACATAATTTGGGATACTTATTGTTTCTATAGTAGAAGCACTTTCAATAGAATTGGCTGGAATTAACTGTGTAAAGTTAAATTTTTAAGATCCGAATTCTCTTGATACTGTATGCACTTTTCCTACATTTTTTAGCAAAGTGTAATCCTAGTTTTTATCGTTCTGGGTTAACTTCTTTCTTTTTCACACCAGTTTTACTCCTTAGCACTGCAGGTAAAAAAAAGGAACATCATCAAGTACTGTCCATAGGTACAAACATTTTTTGAACCTTGGGACGTGTCCCAAGGTACAGACAGAATTGTGTCAAAAGGTGCAACATAAGGAATATATATAAAAAAAAGAATTATGTTGATTTGTAGGTTAGAATGTGGTATTGTTAGTTATGGAATTATAAACGCAACTAGCTAAAGATATGTAAATTTATTAACTGTGAGAAATTTGTGCATGCATGTCGCATATAAAACTATAATCAAAACATCAAAATACTTACTTTTGTACACAAAAAACTTAACAACAACTAAACATTTCAACTGGTGTGGGTACAATTTCAACATTCACTGGTGTTGCCAATTAGGAAAAATACTGTCCATTTGGTAGAATTTTGTATTTTTAATGTTGTTAATTTTTAAAATATTATCTATGTCCAAAGATACAAGCGTCCCTAGGTACGTTACATGACCCTACTACATAATTGCCTGGTATCTATAGTTTTTTACAATATGCTCAAAAAAAATAATATAAGACTATATATGCCAAAGAGATCAATGTCTATAGGTACTCATATTTTAAATTAAATAGACCACACTGAAAAAAAAAAGAAAGAAAGAAAGAAAATGAGCAAATGAGATGTTACAAAAATATTTAAATATATCAACATATTCTACCATATTTTGGTGTGCAAATATTTTAATATTTATAAAAAAGAATATTTAATTACATAAACTATTACTTTAATTATTTATAGTCATAACTGGTTATAGTCAATTATTTATTACCAAACATTTTTAAACTATAATTAAATTTAACCCTGACTACCGTAAAACTACCACCGTTTCCAAACCTAGCCAGACAGGAGAAGAAACGGCGAAACAATCTCACGAACAATCTGACAAAACATCTTTATCTTTTTTAAATTTGACATAAAAACTTTCTTTGAATAATGACATTGTTTTCTTCTTAAAATTTAACTGAGACGAAAACAACATTTAAGTATATACACAATATAAACCTCTTGCTAAAGAGTATTCATATTTTTTTAAATTTTAACTGAAGATTTAAAAAAAAGTTGATTTGGATGTTTTTTAACTGTTTTAATATATTTGTATATACAAATAGTTTACCTATTGTTGTTGTTGTTGTTGCTAGCTACCACTTGTCATTTTCAGTGTTAACAGCATTAGCATCTTTACTTTTACATCATTTATGGTCAGTGATTAGCATCGAGCTAGCAAAGGGAGAGAAGTTAAAACGAGAGTTTATCACTCCCAGTAATTATACATTAAAAAATCAACCGTACATAGTGACAGTGAAAAATTTCGACACGATGTTTGGTGTCACTTTACAACAAAAAGTACAAGCTAAACGTCAATTTGCTAAATTGTTACTAAAGTCCTTTGACTAAATTGTTACTAAAATTATTTGAAAATTGAAAAATTTTCAAATAATTTAAATCCGTGATGGTTTTGATAAAATAAATTTTTGTCTTTGATTTAATTTGCCTCTGTAAATCTGCAAAAGCATAAGGTTTTTGTTTTGTTCAGTGTTTTATTATCCGCCACGAAAAAAACTGTGTAGCCTTCTTGCTATGCATAGTAATTATATCACTAATTTATAAACTTTGTAAATTATTTTTCAGCTAAGTTATGACTGCTTTTTTTTTAAATTAAGCCGATAAAATGAAATCGATATATCGAAATATAGAATTTTTTTTCGATATATGAAACTCCGATATTGATATATTTAAAAAATATCCACAGTCCTATGGTCACGTTTCAATCCAGTGATAGGTTTATTTTGGAATTCTAAAGATACGCATTATGAAATATGCAATATTTACCGCCTAATGTTCTTCAATGAGTATTCAAGCCTCTCCGGTATGACAAGATCGCTGATGACGTTGTTGTGGCTCTTGATCTTGACGAGTGTGAGGGTCTCATCGGTGAGGCAGAGGTTGTACAAGCCCAATATGTTCTTTAACGCCCCAAGACCTTTCTTCTGCATGTTCACTTGCCACACATTTTCTGTAAATATTATTAAGGGCAAGTTATTTCAAACCAAAAAGATTTAAGTATCACAAAAGTGATTAGTTAAACGAAGAAATATCACTTATAATAAAACTGTAAAAGAGTGGATTCTGTACATTGAAAAAAAATAGGGGCAGCAGAAATCATTTTTAGCATTTTTAAGAACTGTTGTCAAGCTTTCGGTATCATGATCGCGATTAACGCCGAATCTATTGAACCGATGGTAACAAAATTAGGGTGGTAGGAGGTAGGTACTTAGAAGGTTACAGGATACTTTTTATCCAGCTACATAAAAGGGTTAAAATGGTAGAGAGGTAAAAGTTAAAACATAAATTTTTGTGAGTGCCTTAAGCCTTAAGTTTTGTAGTTTAGAAATTACAAATAAAAAGTTAACAAAAATCTTGAAATCTGGAATGTAGACATTTGAACGTAAAACAATTGTATACAACTAGCATCGCGCTAGCAACATATTTGGTACCATAAGTGACATCTTAGTAGATGTTCATCCATCCATCCCGACTATTGATTTCCTTCATATTAACTTGAGTGTAATAAATTACGAAGGTTATAGTAAATAATAATTATATAAATATTTCGTTTATTAAAAGTTAAAACATACATACATATCTTCACGCCAAGTCGTTACGGGGTAGGCAGAGAATATCGAGTGCCAGATCTCACGATCCTGACAAACCTGTCTTGCTTCCTTCACATTCATTACCCATTTCATACAAACACGCCGGTTTCGGAGACTCTTGACACCACCCTCGGATAATATCCGATTGATCTGATCGTGAAATGTCAGCCTTGGTCTCCCTGGGTACCTATATCCATCCACATTCGCATTGTATATCTGCTTTGTCAATCTTTCATCTGTCATTCTTTCCACATGACCGAACCAGCGGAACATGCTCTTTCGCATTTTAACATCAACACTTTCTTTCAATCCCACTCTTTCTCGGATCTCACTGTTACGAATGCGGTCAGCGAGCGTTACACCACAGATTTTCCGTAGTGCTCTCATTTAGACCGCATTTATCCTACTTTCATGCTCTTTCTGACAAACCCAACTCTCGTTTCCGTACAATAACGTTGGAATAAGCACAGAATTATGCAAAGCGAGTCTAGCTATATATAATAAATAAAAACAATTCATCTGCATATATACAAAAAAAAACGTTTGCACACAACAATGTGATAAAACTTGTTGGTAATTTATACTTTTGCACCTAACTTACTTCCGCAAATAAATAGTTAAATGCCAATTTTCATTTTAAATTAAAGAGTGTGGGAAAAACCCTTCAAAAAATCAATTTATAATACTGATAATATTTCCTTAGTCTATACATCCGGCGTGTGGCGCCGAGTCTGCCGATAAAGCACAACTTGTGTAATAAGTAATTAACTATTAAGGTCAGCTTACACTTGCAAATTAACGCTGATTTTGCAAATCCCGCGTAAGCAGTGTAACTGTTGTGGCAAATAATCCTCCAAACGACACAGAACTTGACAAGCCTAACGGACGTTCACACCACCCACCTCCGCGACCAGAACAAGAATATAGGAAGAGCTCGGGAAACAATATACATTTTCACGTTCTTTACATGTGACAACCCTACCTAAAGTTCCCACCTCCCACCTCCGCGACCAGATCACAAATAGAGTCCGAACACGGGAAACAAAACACGTCCTTCCTTCACGTCACGTCCTTCGCCAACTTTGTCGAACCAATCATACTATCAGTATGACCGAGCCCTTACTTATTCTAATAATTGTTTACAATGTTGGTCCTAGGAAATAAAAACCTGCGCAAAGATAGTTAAAAGAACTGTTATTTGTCAAGGAAAAAACGGCGCTGTCATACACATAGATTTATACGATAAGATTATCAAGCATTTTATTCTGATAAAGATTGGTTTCTTTGAATGATAGAAATAAAATAGCGAAGCCTTTTTTTTTAAATGAACGTAAGGCGACCCCTATGGTAACCATTCACCGCCAACAGACATCCAAAACATCAGGATCATCAATATCATTTTTGAGAAATACATAGTAGTCAATGTTTGAGACGATAAATATTTTTTTATCATATTGCGTCCATATCTCAAGTAATTAAATAAAATAACATTAAATAATATCAATTTTATTAACATCGTCATTTGTTTCATGCATTTTACGAGTTTCGACTCTACATCAAATTCGGTGTAAGAAAGAAATAGACTACAGAGTATTATAATTTTTCACTTGTCGAGCCACAAATTATAAAGGCTTATGTACAAGTACGTCGAGCAGCGCTCGATCTAGGAGGTTGTCTCCGGACACTGGGCCTGATAAGTTACCGCAACATTTGTTTTGAATGTTATTTATGAAAACATGTTTTAAATTAATGCTTAATAAGTGCAAATATTTAGTTTCGATAAGTACGAACTTGAAGTATGTATCTCTAGTGTTTTGTCAATGGGAAATAAAGAGAAAAATCGACAAACCGCAGGACAGAGCTAGTTGAGTATAAAATCGGCGTTGACAATATTTTATACTTTATTAAAGACCTATTTTCCGTCCGCCGGCTGAGCTAGTAAAACATATTGTTTGAACGCCTAAGGTGTCTTCTCAAATCCCGTTGAACTTCTGCTAGTACAACTAGTTATGTCTTAGTTTATTTTCTTAAGTGTGTTTTCTAATTCTCCTAAGTCTTCCAGTTAAATCGAAGACCGTTCAGCCTGAAAGGGTGGAACATGAATGGATAGCCTTTACCTACGGCTAGCAGAGAGGTAACAATTAGCACAGGCTCATAATAATATTTTTATAGGATTATGTAAAACCTTAAACTTAACAGATATAATTAATTTATCTACATAATAAATATCTTTATTTAAAGCCGCGAGTAACAGTATTAGAATAAAGCATTAAGTTAGAGATACGAGTAGTAAGATGAGATTGCGTGTACTGTGGACGCAAACTGGCTAATTAATAAATTGGGTATGCTATTTCGTGTCCACCTCATTTTATCTTTTATAAATATAATAATCAATAAAAAGTCACTAAGTATCTTCACGCCCATATCCCCGAAGAGGTAGGCAGAGGCACAACCATGTCACCCACGACTAGCCGAAGACAATAAGTCCCACGATGTGACAGGTGGCAAGCCTATCGCCAACCGGGCACATATCCAATCCCGAGCAACTTTTTTTTTATTAGAAAATTGGAAAAACCAAATTTTCTTTTTGTTGCCCGATCCGGCAATCCAACCCGGGACCTCATGCAGTCAAGCCCGACAGCTGAACCGCTAGACCACCGAGGCGATAATTAATCAAAAACATTATTATTTTTATTCTCACAGTCATTTTTAAGGTTAAGAAACAAATAGGCACTTATCTTTAATTGAACTTAAAACATTTAAAAATTACCTATGAAAACTAACCGGCTCACTATTTTTTTTACTAAAATTAGAGATATTTACATACGGTTTTTGCATAACTAAGATAATTATTTTTTAAAACAGGCAAAGCTACGCGAATGGTTAGTTCTTTTTTCTGTGTATGTGTTTCTGATATATTGTATGGTAGTCAGAAACGACTTTTTTGCCTAGTTTATTTGTTAGTACACTTTTCTTAAGTGTTTTTTAAACCGTGACCGCTAAATGGAGGCGAACAGGGGGTGATTGTGTATCTCAGTTGTGTATCCCTGGACGGTGGACACGAACAGACGAACTTTCCCTATGTATCTACTTACTTATTTCCGTGTGAATGTAGCAGATAGCATTTATTTTGATATAACGAATAAACATTAATTTTACGAACACAATTTAATATTTAATTTTTTTTAAATAAATTTTAATAAAAAAACATTTTAGTTTAATATTAGTTGTTTGCAGTGTTCCTATCGATTTATTTTAACCATCTTCATATATGAAAATTAATTACGCGTGGTCATAGCATTACCCCTAAACAGATGCACCAATTTTGCTAATTATTTTTTTGTTGTGTGGGTTATTGCCAGGAGAAGGTTCTTATGAAAAGAATAACCCCGAAAATAGCAGGGAAAACGAATAAAAAAAGAATTCTTTAATCGATACAAACTGTTAGTAGCTGTTAATGTCAAGTGATACGAAGTTCGCCGGATCGGCTAGTATTTTAATAAAAGGTACAGCATTTTCAATTTATTTAATGCGTTATAAGTTTCAGCGTGACGAAGTAACAAACAAAAAAAACTTCAATAAACGGCAAAAAGGAATTCGATAAAAGTTGCCATAAAGATTGTTGAAGACCCAAGTTCCTATAGCTAATTTTTTTTTAACAACAATCAGCCAATCGACAAACAAGTTAGTAAATTAAATGTCGAATTTATGTATAAAATTATGCTGAAAAAGTAGTATTTAAATATTAACTGCTCTTCTCTCCAACATACCTACTATTAAACTCGAAAGTTAAACAAGACTATAGTAATTAATTAAATTACCAAACAAAAAACACAAGCAGTACATCATCTCACAAGTCACTAGTCAGTTATGTTCAAATTCTAATCAATAAGGATTATTGACATTAATTCACAACGGATAAACAAGAACTGACGTTTGGTAATCCTTCTAAAGTAAAATATACGCTAATGGGCTTTAACGCTTACAAGGAATAGCGTACATACTTTGGCCTTATTATACGCTAGAAGATGCCATAGATAAAGCAAAACGTTATCCTACAGAATAGTTAATCTAAGAATTGATACACGGAGAATAGAGCTCGTGAAACTAAGTTTAGTTAGGGTATGTTCGCCTATTCGCGTCCACTCCCCCAATTCGCATCCATTTCGCGGACACCGTTTAGAAAAACCTTTAAAAATAAGTGTACTAACAAACTAGGACAATGAAAAGTCGTTTCTGCCTATAATACAGTATATTAGAAACATACATACACAGACAAAATAACTGTTCGCATAATTTTTCCTGTTTAAAAAAAAAATGAATCTCAGCTATACAAAAAAGCTATAATTTTAGTAAAAAATAGTGAACCGGCGCGCGTTTCATACGTAATTTTTCAATGTTTTAATTTTAATTAAAGATTGTATTATTTCCTAGATCTTGAAAATGAATAAAAGAAGAAAAATAATGATGATTTTGATTGTTTATTGTATTTTTTAAAGTTAAAATAAGGTGGACGCGAACTGGTATACCAATTATACGAATTAGCCAGTTTGCGTCCAGGGTGGACACAAACCCATCTTAGTATTTCTAACTTGATCCTTTATTTTAATATGAAGAAATATGTTATAAGGATAGGGTTTTATTTTGTTTTTACCATTATTATTATGCTTATTAAAATAGCCAATTTACGTCCACATAATTATTGTAATAGAAAAAGATACAGATGTCGAAATTTACCTGGACGCAAACTGGATGGACGGATTATACTATATACCAGTTTGCGTCCACTTGCTTATTTAAATACTAAATCTTAAGTTACTGTTTTACAAAATTAAATAAGACAGTTATAGATAGGTGGTAGCCGGTAGAGAGCATTGTATCATCCCATCGGGGCTAGTACCCACCACCGCGCTTCGAAAGGGAACAACATCAAAACTGTTTCTGCCTTCCTCCACTTATACACAAACAGCTGTATGATAAATTTTAAATACGTAAAAACAACGAAGTTGACAAAGGTGCAACTAGGACACGCATGATCAGTCTAAGATACTCAGTTCCACAATGCGATAGATGGCAAACCTATTGCCAACCGGCCACATGTTCTATCCCGGATGACGATGTTTTCATTAGAAAGTAATAAAGATAAGAGCATAACAAGAACGAAAGAGGGAACACGATAGGTAAAAATAGTTAGGAAAAAATTAAACGAAACTAAAAAAAATTGTAAAATGGACGTGCTCGATGTGAAATCTCTAAGAGAAAATTGACTAAGTACCTGCAGATCTAGCAAAATCTTTTAAAGATTTCAAAATGTCTGTATTCTAAAATTAAGTTATTGTGGATTCGCAAAAAGGAAAAATATGACCTAATGGTGACCTACCTGCTATAAACAATTGATGATGTGATTTTGGGCTCCAAAACATCTGAGCTGCAAACAGTAATGAACTAATGAATGACGATTAGAAAGAAAAAGGCGTATCTACATTTGAATGCAAATAAAACCAAAATAGCACATGAAAGAGATGTAGTCAGAACGTATTCAAGGGTTATAGTAGACATAGTACCGCTGGAACAAATAAATGAATTTGTTTATCCCGGTAGTGCTTTTTGCAGGGATAGTTTGACTGACGGCTATCGTTACAATAAGATCAGAAAAAGAGTGAGGTTGAAAACAAGTATTTTGTTACAATAATGAGTAAGGGCATGTTCCGTTGTTTCGTTCGTGTTGTAAGAATGGCAGATGAAAGATTGCCAGTACAGACATACATTGCGAAATTGGATGAACGTACTTAGTTACCCGGAGAGACCTAAGTTAACATTCCATGGACAATTTAACCCAGGGACAACTCTTGCCATCACAGTCTCCACAACCAGCTTCTTTGTATGAAAAAAGTAATAAATGTGAAGAAAGATAGTAATACTTGGTACTCTATATTCTCTGCCAACCCAGTAAGGAACTAGGCGTGAATATATGTATTTTATAAAGAAAGACTTAAAACCCAATATTTCTTCAAATTTTCGTAATTAAATCTCCCCTTAACTCCTTTATAAGTTGGTGGACGCAAACTGGTCCATGGGTGGACGCGATCTGGATTTTGTGGACGCAAACTAGCGAAATTGCAATATTTCGATTATTTAAACTATTAAAAAATAATCACTATACATTTTGGCTAAAACTTAGCTTAATCCTAAAATAGACTATACTACGGCTGGGTTACAATATTAGTTAATTCAACACTAGATCTAGAACATTTTTATATTTTATCTCAAACCTGCAAACTCCACTAAGTGGACGCGATCTGGCGAAACAACCCTATACCGAGAGTAAATAAATGTAAAGCATAAATTTATGACTGGCATAGCTATTCTGAGATAAAGTCGATGTTGGTGAAATTGGGCCTTAGTCAAATCAGTCAGAAATGAAGGAAGCTATACGCCCTTAACAAACTAGGTCGACTTACCCTGTAACCCCGTAACATTATTTAGTGCGTTGTTAGTGCGACTGCCTCTAGTTGGCGACTACTTACTAAACGATTCTGAAACTTTTTTCCGACAAATGATTATCTGCCTCTGTAGGTAGATAATCGTTTGTCGACAGAATGATTCTGTCATGAAAGATTCGATGACAGAACCTTTCTACTACGAACATTATGCCGACAGAACGATTCGTTCATGGGCGAAATAATAGGTGAAGAAACCGGCCTAATATGGGATATATTAGGCCGGTTTCTTTCGCCGAATCTTGTCAGATAATCCGCTTTTCCGGTAGTAGATTTTAGAATATGTACATCACGCTTCACAAATACCCTTGGTCTACGTGATTTAAAATATAGTTATTATCAAATTTCAGCAAAATTAAAGAATTTAGTTAAGTTTTATACTGTGTGAAATGTAGTCAATACAGTAAAAAGTATAGCACACAACAAAATTATTATATTTTATAAAAAGTGTTACTTTTGCTGATTATCATTTGAGATGGGATTAAAGATGAATATATACTATTCGCTATTTTCTTAGATATATCTATTTAAATTTATTGTTTACGGACCCTCGTAAACTTAGCATGCAAAACTCTTGAAAATCATTTTTTTTTATCGGAATCGGTTTAAAATCGTCTGTACCTGATTGTACCAACTTTTGTTTGTTTGGACCACAACAGTTGAGTGGAAAGTGGAAGTTGAACCATGAGTTTGTGCCCAATGGCCATTCCTTCGAGATACAAACAACAAATTTGGGTGAATTACCTTACGGGAGACCTAGACTAGGGTTTCCACTCACTCAGACCATCGTATTAATCGAGGTTTAAACCACGAAAGTTTCTAAAACCTTGCAACATTATTTTGGGCCCTGTGGCCATTTGTTCCACTTACAGACGGTGAATTTGGGTGATTTGCCTTACGGGAGACCTAGACTAGGGTTTCCACTCACTCAGACAATAGCATGCATCGAGTTGACCAAGGTATGAATTTGTATGAATTGCTTTACAGGAAACCTAGTTCGGGGTTTTCACTCACTCAGGCAAGAGTATGCATCGATTTGACCTAGGTACAAACCTCAAAAGTTTCAAAAACCTTTAAACATGACTTTGGGCCCAACGGCCATTCAACCACCAGGTACAAACCACCAATTTGGATGAATTGCCTTACGGGAGATCTAGACTAGGGTTTGCACTTACTCGGGCAATAGCATGCATCCATTTGATCAAGGTAAAACCCTCGAAACTTTCATAAACCTTGAAACATGATTTTGGGCCCAGTGGCCATTTCTTCGAGGTACAAACGACAAATTTGGGTGGATTGCCTTACGAGAGACCTAGACTAGGGTTTCCTACTACTCAGACAATTGAATTTTTAAATTTCATGGAGGTCCGTGAATTGCTCAGTAATTATTAAAAAACAAAAAGAAATAGAACAATTAGGAAGAAATGATTTTGAAGCCATTGTGATAAAAAATATTTTCAAGAAGTATAAATGTACGGCCCTAAGCCCCAAAGCCCCAAATATGCTAACCATTGAGGTACAAATGTTGGATTTGAAAAGAATACCTCTAAGTGGACCTAAACCAAAGTTTTCATTCATTTACATCCAGTGAGTGTTTGATATTCATCGAGATCAAACGCGTCACGCGCGCGCTCTAGTTAAAGTGCTGACCGAGCACTAGAAACCGAGAACCGGGCCGAATCTGTGTCGCGATGATCTAGATATAATTGCACCAGTAATGACTAATAACAAGTTTGTTTTAAATTGCTAAACAAGATTTAATATACGGGTTTGTTGTGTTAATTTTGTAAAACTTCTTCAGGTTCTGCGGTTACGATTGGCGTACCGCAAGGCTCCATTCTTGGTCCATTTTTGTTTCTTATATACATAAATGACTTACCTTATCATATAATGGATATCCACGATATTGTATTGTTCGCGGATGACACTTCACTTATATTTAAAGTGAAAAGACAGTTGGTAAGTATGACGAAGTGAACAATGCGATATCCAAAGTTGTACATTGGTTCACAGGTAACAATCTTCTTTTAAATGGTAATAAGACGAAATGTATCAGATTTTCAATACCCAATGTTAGGCTAGTGGATTCCAATAACTAAATAACTAAATGGATCTAAACTGGATCTGGTTGATTCCACTGTCTTTTTAGGCATCACAATTGATAATAAATTACAGTGGGGCCCTCATATTGAGAAATAGGCAAATAGGCTTAGTTCAGCAGCATTTGCAGTAAAAAAAATAAGAACATTAACAGATGTTTAAACGGCCCGAATAGTGTATTTTAGCTATTTTCATAGTTTAATGTGTTATGGGATACTTCTTTGGGGAAATTCTGCAGATATAAATACTATATTTGTGTTACAAAAAAGAGCTATTAGAGCTATTTATAATCTTAATGTAAGGAATTCCCTGCGTGAAAAATTCGAAGAAATAAATATTTTAACCTTTAGTTCTCAATATATTTATGAGAATTTAATGTATGTTAAAAAAATCTATGTATGTTTACAAAAAAAATGTGATGTTCACAATGTAAATACGAGGGATAAAAATAATCTAGCCGTATACAAAACTTGTCTTCATAAAATTAGTAAATCCTTTTTCGGTCAATGTATACGTTTTTACAATAAGCTGCCTATCGGTATTAGAGATCTACCTTTAAATAAGTTTAAAAAATGTATCAAAGTAAAATTATGTCAAAAAGTAAACTATTATACGGTCTCAGAGTATTTGGAAGATGAACATGCTTGGAGATAGAGATTTCAATCTCCCACTGCAATTTGTAATGCGATTTGTTGTACCTTTTATTTAAGTTTAAATCTGATTGTAATTTGTATTTTTAATCTAGTTTATATTGTATATATTATTATTGAAAAAAGACAAGCCCGCTGAGTTTCTTTCGCCGGATCTTCTCAGTGTGAGGCCGCGATTCCGACCCGGTGGTAGTTTATAAAAATGTGGATAAAGATTATTCTGATTCTGAAAAACTTAATTCACAAAAAGAAAACCATAGTGCGAAATAGGCAGAATTCAACAGGATCATCGTAGTCTTTACCTGATAAAGACTACGATGATCCTGTTGAATTCTGCACCGATGAAGAGGAGTTGGCTAAAGAGAAGGAGTGGATAAGAGTGAAAAATAGGAAAAAAAGGAAATTAACACGTCACTGACTCCAGCATCTGATAAAACAATTCCAAGAAACAAATAAAACACTGAAGACTCTAAAAAACAAAAAAATCCCGTACGCCACCTCCAATTATTGTTGACGGTGTAATGGCCCGTGTTGGTCCGGGCTCCTTTGTAGAATAGACCATCTGCCTTCCTTGCCAGGCAGCTCGTAAAAGGCGAGCATAGGCTTACCATCACTAACACCGTGACATCCGACTAGGTGGTAGAGTTTGGCAGCGACTCATTCAGTTTGGTACCACCGCCTTACCTATTCCTGCCGCCATAACGTCATTACGTGTTCCGGTTCGGAGGGTAAGGTAGCCGGTAAACTTACTTTTGCTCGAGGCCTAACATCCTGACCTCAGGTTAGCAACGCACCATTACCATCTTTGGTGTCTCTAGGCGGCGTGAATTTCTTACCATCAGGAAATCCGTCTGCTTGTTGCCTTCCTATAACGTAAAAAAAAAAACAATTTTATGACTTTTTAATAACAGCATTGCCTGACAACGCGTTTTCGATCAAAATTACTAAGAAAAACAGTGTCAAAATAAATGTTCAGGTAGAAGTCATAACTAAACGTTTAAATAACAACAGTTATTTATGGCACTCTTATGAAAACAAGCAAATAAGGCCGATCAGAGTAGTAGCAAAAAAACTTCATCATACATTTGAGCTAGCTAGAATTGTAAAAGACCTACTATCCAAAGTGTTTAAAATTGAATCTGCCGAAAATAAGCTGCGGTGGAAAAATAAGGAACCTCTTGACATGTTTATGTTAACATTTGATAATGAAGAGGACATCAACAAAATGTATGATATTAAACGTAGATTAGGGTGCAAAGTGGAAATACATACATTAAAAGCTTCAAGACTCGTTCCACAATGTAAAAGATGCCAGTCTTATGGCCACACGCAAAGATACTGCGCCAAGGAGCCAAGATGTGTAAAATGAACTGGCAAACATCTTACTATAGATTGCCAGAACGGCAAAGATGAAAAACCAAAACGTATACACTGTGGTGAACCCCATCCGGCTAACTACAGAGGACTCTTTCTCTTTGTTCTTCGTCTTTCTGTCTGTCTGTCTATCTGTCTGTTACCTTTTCATGCCTAAACCACCCAACCGATTTTCCTGAAATTTGGTATGTAGATAGTTTGCATTCACGAGAAGGACATAGGCATATTACTTTTGGAAATTCAACCCCTAAAAGGGTTATAAGGGGTGTCAAAGTTTAAATGAGAAAAATATTTTTACCATTCACTTGTATGTTCTTTCCCACATTTTAGACAGCGGGGCTTTGAGCGGCATTGTTGTTTAGTGTGTCCGAACCTACAGCAGTTATAACATTGGATGGTAGGATACAAGTATGGTTCAACTTTAAGTGCTGAATAACAACAAAAGACTCTCTTTGGTAACACCTGTCCATCAAATGTCACAACTACTGTTTGAGTAGGACGCCATTCTGTACCATTGTCTGTAACAAACTTGCGGTTTATTCTACGCACTTTTAGGATTGGGCCACAATCTGATGGGACTTTAATATTCTTAATTATTTCAGAGTCAGACCAATCAGCCAGTACATTCTTTACTGCCCATACGGGTAACATTGAATGTAGGGATGGATGTAACATAATTGTTGTTTACAAGGGTTGAGCTGTTGAGGAATGCATTAGCATCCTCTGGAGTTTTAAATTCGACAGATAGTAGATTGCAACCAATTTTTTTACTCCGTCTTGGAGAATATTTTGGTAGTTGTTTTGGACCAGGAAAAGCCCAAACTTACTGAATGCAGAGAGGTACCAGCTGAAGGTCGGTCTCTTTTTTAACTACATGGACAAGATAAGGAGGTTTGTCATTGGCAGAGTATTGTTGTCGTCCAATAATTATTCGTGGAACTTTATTATTATTTTTACTTTATTACTATTTATTTACGTCCTCATATTGGGACAAGGGTGCTGTAACCACCTGTGTATATTCAAGTAATTTTTCGACTTCTACAGATGTAAAATCAGGTGGGTCAGGGGGGTCAGGTGGTTTATTTTTCTCCATCTTAGAGATTCCTTCATATACTTACGTATAAGTAAACAGTAATAACAAATACAAAACAACACAACACGTAAAGCAACACTAAGCACTATATACTACTTAAAATCAATTTAAATATTGAAAGTAAGGAAACACACGTGATCGGCCCGAAAGGCAGAATCTTCTTCCATTGAAAAGTCAATAGAAGAAAAAAAAAAGTTTGTTCGACAGTTTTCTTTGACGTCGCGCAAGCATTTGATAAAGTTTGACATGAAGGCATAATTTACAAGCTAAGACGTATGCTTTCTATACAATTCGCAAACATTTTGCAGTTGTATATTGAAGAAAGAACATTTAGACTTTAGAGTAAGGCATGGAGAAGCCTACTCGGGACTTATGGAAATTAAAGCAAGAGTGCCTCAAGGAAGTGTGCTCGGACTGATCTTGTTTCTACTTTATACTTGTGATATACCGGAAATAGAAAAAAGCATTATTGCAACTTTTGCTGACGACACGGCTATTATTGCGGTGAGAAGTGAGAAGAAGCAACAGAAAAAGTTCAAAGTGCTGTATCTAAAGTCCTGTCATGGACAAAAAGTGGCGGATCAAACTGAATGAAGCCAAGTCTACACATATTAATTTCACTAACAAAAAAATTAAAGACATACCAATTTACACCAATGAGAAAATAGTGCCATACTCCAACACTGCTAAATACCTGGGTATGACACTTGATACAAAGCTACGCTTGAAAGTTCATGTAAAAAAGAAACAAGAAGAGTTAGGCATATGTTATAGAAATATATGTTGGCTTATTGGCAGACATTCGAAATTAGCAATCCAGAACAAAGTATTGATTTGGACCGATATGGACTTATGGTATACAGTTATGGGGATGTACCAAAAAGACCAATATACAGTGTATACAAAGGTTTCAAAATAAAGTGCTTAGAGATATTGTAAGTGCACCATGGTACATAAGAAATGATGACCTCCATCGGGATCTCAAAGTGGAAGCTGTCAGTGACGTTATAAAAAAAGTGCAGAAGCTCATCACCATAGATTTCACCATCATGTGAACATAGAGGCAATCCAGTTCCTCGATATCACAGGTACAACGAGAAGGTTGAAAAAGACAAAGCCATATGAACTAGTGTAGTGTTGTGTAGATTCTCAGAGTGCTAGTGCCAAAATCAAGTGACAGTGTTTTAAGTTCAAGATACCAATGGAACTTAAGTTTCGAGACACTAAAGTTGATGGACTTATACTTAGAGACTATAGCTTAGAAGATTAAGAGAAATTAGAATTACTCATTAGTCTATAGACTAGATTGTAATGTAAAAGAAGATGCTCAGTAGGAAAGCTTCTTATATAGAAAAAAAAAATTACATTCAGCGTGGCCCTTTTGTGCCCCTATTTAACTATTGAGGTACAAATAAACAAAAGTTGGTACCATCAGGTACAAACAATTTTAAACCCATTCCGATTAAAAAAATGATTTTCAATAATTAAGCACAAGGGTACACTTGCGCTCCCTTGAACCATTGAGGTACAAACAAAAAAAAAGTTAGTACAATCAGGTACAAATGATTTTAAACCCGTTCCTATAAAAAAACTGATTTTCAAGAGCTTAGCATGCTAAGTTTTTAGGGTTGTTTACAAAAAATCTCTTTAGACTGAAAGCAGCCCTTAGCCATTTTAACAATAGGAGAATAAAAAAAATGTACAATAACCCTCTATCAAGCCTAAGAAACAGAAAGACACACACTCGCTCACACAAACTGAATAGTGAGAGGGAGACAAATAGTCTATTTTATACAGAAGACCCGGACTAACACAGAAAAAATTAACTGCAGTGCTTAAGATTATATATATAGCAATACCTATAATAACTAATGAACAGATTTGGAACACTTCTTTTTAATACCATTTTTCCGAATTACATAGTAACTTAACAAGTCTTCATTTCATGTTTACTCACATTTTGGAGAGATTATAATAAATCATGAAGTAAATAGATCTACTATTCTTAAGCTACTTATCTACTGGATTAAAGATTTAATGGACACGAGGACAATTAATTGAACTTAACAAATCTAGATAAATTTTTAAAATTAACTTAAGTTACTCCTCAGTCGAGATGTCAACTTTGTTATTTAACGATTGATGGATTGACAAGTTAATGCCCAGCTATGTGCATAATTAAGGTTTATCATGTATTTGATAGTAAGCTTGACTAGCTTTGATAGTAAGCATTGATTAGTTTCATATAATTAATCTCAGTGTAATTTGTTAGGATGTTTTGTTTACCTGTTATCTTTCAACCATAATAAGGTCAATGACTGAACTGCCTTGAGCACCCATGAGTATATTTCCATATTCTGACACATTGATTCCATTTAACAAACAAAACATAGTAATATACACTTTGTTACAATGGCAAAAGTTGTTTATTACGATATCTTTGAAGCAATTACTATGTAACTAAGTGCAGGAATTGCATCATGTATCTTAAAAAATTCATCATTACAATATATCAAAAGTAAAAATTTTCACCAGTGAAAGTCATTCCTTTATATTTAGTTTCCTTCGTTGGCATGTCCCTCCTGACTAGATTCAATTTTTAAGGTTGAACATTTTGAAGTTTGTTTGAAATTATTTGTTTGTTTTTAGTT